>CM056060.1:102701348-102906348 GCA_029574335.1 Rana kukunoris
GGCATGTGCAACTCATCTGCACCATCCCAATGATCCCGGCTGTCTTCTGGGATCTGTTTGTCTCCCAGAAGACAGCGGAGGAGGATGGAGGAGGAGCCGTACGTGGCATAGATAGCCGCGGGTGGCTCAGCTATCTATGCCTGGAAGTAGAAGCAAAATACCTGTATTAGACAGGTATCTGCTCCCCCCTGAAAGGTGCCAAATGTGACACAGGAGGGGGGAAGGATTCCCAAAAGTGGAAGTTCCATCTTTGCGTGGAACTCCACTTTAAGCATTTACTACAGTGATTGCCGCAGTCTTCTGGGTCCTGTGCCAAGTGGCTACCCCTCTGCACACTGACCACCGGGGGTCTCTCGCTCAGCACTGCCACCATAAACAGAATGCTTTGCATTGTTTTTTCAATAAATACAAAGTGCTGTCTGATTGACTGAAAAAAATACCTGCCGTTATGTGAATGACACCAGGGCAGCATAGGACATAAAAGATTGTGACAATCACTATATTAGCACTATTATAGTGGTTGTCAGCTTCCTCAGTAGTCCCCTAGGTATGAAACATACATACCTACATTGGTTCAAGCTGTACCATGTAAGTATGCAATTACCTTGAGTTCAGCTATAAGCGTCGGAAATAAGGTGGGGCTATGTTTAACCACTTAAGGACCGGACCAATATGCTGCTAAATGACCCAAGGGGTTTTTACAATTCGGCACTGCGTCGCTTTAACAGACAATTGCGCGGTCGTGCGACGTGGCTCCCAAACAAAATTCGCATCCTTTTCTTCCCACAAATAGGAGCGTTTTTTTGGTGGTATTTGATCTCCTCTGCGATTTTTTTTTGCGCTATATACAAAAATAGAGCAACATTTTTGAAAAAAAAACAATATTTTTTACTTTTTGTTATAGAAAAATCAAATAAACTAAATTTTAGTCAAACATTTAGGCCAAAATTTATTCAGCCACATGTCTTTAGTAAAAAAAAAATTGCAATAAAAAAAAAAATAGTTACCTAGCGGAAAGAAAGACAATAAGTCACACTGTGACAGGGGGGTGTGGGGGGGGGTGATCGCAAGGGGTTAATGTGCCTATGTGTAGTGTGTGTCAGTGTAGTGTTGTGCATACTCACTGTGTGATGTCTTCTCTCCTCAGCGGCGGTTGAAAATACCGCTGAGAGGAGAGATTACATCACTTCCCCCTTCCTGTGTTTACACAGGAGGAGGAAGTGACACGCAGGGGGAGCGCGCGTGTATTGGCTGGGAGGATCTGGAGGGGGCGGACAAAACCCAACAGCCGCCCCCTCATCCCGGATCGCTCGGACAGCCACGGGGACCGCCGCAAGTACCGGGGGGGTCCGATCCGACCCCCGACCCACGTCTAGGCAGGGACATACAGGTACGCCAATATGCCTGTGCGTGCCATTCTGCCGACCTATATGTACATGCGGCGGTCCATAAGTGGTTAAAGTGGGTGTGGTTTTTAACCTTCATGCATTCTATGCATGACATTAAAAAACCTTCAGTATGCAGCTCCCCTCTCATTCCCCCCTAGTACTTACTTAAAGAGGGGGGGGTTTCACCCTTAAAAGAAATCTGTGTCATCCCATCCAGCATACTGGCGTCAGTGCCAGTATGCTGTTTTTTTTTAAATCTCTGTACTTACTGTTTAATTGTTAATTTTATTTTGTCCCTACCACGGGGAATGGCGCGGCTATGGAGCGCCACGGCTTCCGAAAATAGCCGACTAGCACTCGGGTCTTTCCGGCGCTATACGGCGCCTGCGCACAGACCTAGGAGCTGACTGCGCAGGCGCCGTATATATCCGAGTCCAATGGCTATGGCGCTTCCCGCCCTCTGAAAAAAGCCGAAATAGGACTCGGATATATACAGCGCCTGCGCAGTCAGCTCCTAGGTCTGTGCGCAGGCGCCGTATAGTGCCGGGAAGACCCGAGTGCTAGTCGGCTATTTTCGGAAGCCGTGACACTCCATATCTGCGCCATTCCCCGCGGTAGGGACAAAATAAAATGAACAATTAAACCGTAAGTACAGAGATTTAAAAAAAAAAAAGCATACTGGCGCTGACGCCAGTATGCTGGATGGGATGACACAGTTGTTTTAACGGTGAACCCTCGCTTTAAGCCCGATCTCAATCCAGCAATCAATCTCTTCTGATTGCTGAGATGCAGCAGCAGGAGCCATTGGCCACAATCACAGTCAGTGAGGTCGGGGACGGGGCTGAGCCACGCTTTCTTTGTCTTACGGAGAGAGCGGGTTCAGGAGAAAGCTTACATGAGTGCCCCAACAACAAGAGGCTTGCTAGGGGGTCACTTGGCAAGGGCGGAGTGACCAGAGCGCCGACGGGGACCTGAAAACCGGAGTACTAGGCTGTTCTGTGCAAAACCACATGGCGTGTTGGCCATTTTTCAAACAATTTTTTAAGCACATGGTGACAGAACCACTCACCACTTTGCCTCTGAAGCTGCCGGCCTGTGCCCCGGCAAAAATCGCTCAGGCGCATCTGGTGTCCTCATTCTCTGGGCTCAGTCCATCATGCTGTTGGAGATCTGGGCCAACTTCCCCCCATCCTTGGGGTATACCAGTGAAGACTGAAGTCCCATCCACTGGTGGTAGGTGAAAATCCCCCGGTGCTTGCAAAGCAAAGCCGACATCCTCCTGTCTCAGTGCCGCACCATTTTCTGGGGTTGTGTCAGTGGAGACTGAAGTCCCATCCACTACCCCAGGAACTCCCTCTTCCGTTAGTTGAGAGCAGAGGCTTGTGGCACTCTGCTCTGTTGCCAGCTCTTCTGCTGGGTTGCTGTGAGTGGAGACCACAGTCCCATCCACTATCACAGGAACTCCCTCTCCTGCTAGTTGAGAGTAGAGGCTTGTGGCACTCTGCTCTGTTGCCAGCTCTTCTGCTTGGTTGCTGTGAGGGGAGACCACAGTCTTATCCCCCGATGTCAGCTCAAGCTGCAGTTGTGTGCAGCAGCCAGTAGCATCCTGCTCTGTTGCCAGTGATTCAGCTGGGCGTAAAAGCTTTACCACCTCAGCTTGTTGCTTGAGAGAGGGGCCAACTGCCCCGGCTCCCTGGAACTCCCCATCATCCGCTTTGGCTTTGGGAATGGCAATCTTCACATTTTCCACTGCCGATTCATCAGCCAGGATTTCACAGTTGTCATCTACAATTTCCTCATAGTCCCAGGCAACGGGAGCCCCACCCTGCTGCTGAGCAGAGTCTAGCAGCTGTCTGTAGGCGATCTCCAGCTCCCATTCCTGAATGGCCAGGAACTCCAAATCTTCCTGTAACGAGCGCCCTTCCGAGATATTCAATTTTTCCTCTCTGTGCTCCATTATGTCCTCCAAGCGCCACTCCCGATCATCCCCGAAGTCTGGATAACTGGACATCGTCCAATACAACAATCCCAGGCCATCATAGTCAAAGCCTTCCGTGGGGCTGTCATCCGCTGACCACGGGCACTCTTGGGCTACATACCACCCGGAGGGCTCTGTAGCTTTCGTCCAACCGCCTCTCTGCCCGAATCAGCCTGCTTAACCCCCGCTGTCCACTCCTGCTTCGGTTGTTCCCCCAACAACGGAATTCGTACGTCATACTGCGGCCATGTACCTTACATGGATGGAGGGAAGGACCTTTCCTTTGTGTTGCTGCTCAAGAGCTAGCGCTTTCATTCCAGAGTTCGCAACAAATCACATCCGACCATCCCAGCAGGGCCTCCTCTGATACTGGTCCTCTGTGCTGTATCCGCATCGCTTGTAACCTCCTTTTGAATTCCTCTTCCATGGAGACTGGTATCTGTACTCTCTCCTCTCTCTTCAGTTGGTGCTGCTGTGACTTCAGCTGCTGCAGCACCTCTTTGATGTAGCCAAGTGGCATCCACAGCCGCTATAACCAGGTCTACGATCTCCGGTGGAGGATTAGGGCCATATTGTGCCAGTCCACGTTTAACAGCCCGATCAAAACTTTCTTCCTTGGGTGTCCTGTCTGTTACGCTGGGCCTTTCAGCTCTATCCATTTCGACCAGTTCTGCGATAATGTCCCCTTTCTTACGGTTGCTGGCCGATCTGCCCCGGCACGCCAGTAAGTCCCTGAGGGAAAAGAGCTTCAGCTGTTCATACTGTGTCTCCATTGTCCTGTGTGTGCCCTTGTAGCTGTTCTTCTGGCGATGAAACCATCCCACTGCTGCCACCACTTGTAATGGTCACCACCATTTACAATATCCATTCCATCGCCCCAACCACGACAGCTTATCCGACAATCCAGCCGTCAGGACCCATTTTCATTCCCCAGAACAAGGACGAGACACGCAGCTCTGTTCTTGTTCCAAAATGTATGAACGCTTTAATGGTAAACTCAGCTGGTTCTTATACAGTTACAAACATGTCACAGTTACTCACAGGGACAATGAAACTCTCCACCCCCCTAACATCACACAAAGAACTTCAATCACATTCTTTTAGATAATGATATTCAGAGGAGGTAATTATCCCCCAGACGTCCCGTCTGACAACAGCTATTCACCTGCAGAATACACATTCCTATGTCAGACGTGCGGGCCCCGAATTACAGGAGTTAATTACTACAGCTGACAAGACACATTCCACACATAAAACAGTATTAGCATACATAATTAGAGGTCTAGGAGCCAGGCTGACTCTCGGTTTCAATCCACAGTTGTAGTCTTAGTTAGCATCTCAACAGCCTCACACAATGGATAATGAAAGGTCTTAGGAGCTGACGCAATTAACACCTCAAAAACATGTGTCCCCACATTGAATGAAACATTGACCTTTACAGCTTGTAATATGTCCAGATCTCCTGCAAAACATGAATTATCATTTATCAGCCACCCTATGCCCAAAAGGGGCACAGGGTGACCTAAGACCCAAAAGTCATCAGTGATGCTGGCGCAGGAGTACCCCCATCCTTTAAAAGTCTCTCGGGGCGTCACGGGTCATTCCGTTACACCCGCCAATAGAGGACCTCGAAGAAACTTCATATCTTTCAGAAGAAGAAGCAGATGCCCCCGAAGAAAAACCAGATGCTTCAGAGGAAGTAGAACTCGACGGGCCTGAGCAAGAAGAAAGAGTAACAAAAGAGCTTACAGAGACAATGGAGCCTGTCACCCTTGAAACTTTAACAACAGGGGAGCAAAGAGAAAGAAGAGTCATTCACCCCCCCCCCTAAAAGACTAACTTACAGCCAACTGGGTGAATGCTCTGAAGAGGCAGTTTTTACTTTTTCAAAAGGACAGTTGACATGCCCGGTCCATCCACTGTAAATTTAGTGGAGGGCAACCTTAGCTCACCCCCTGGTACATCTCGTTGGGCTGTACCAGTTCAGGTGGCCTGTAGGCAGGGCAACCTCCTCTCCAAAGCTTGGTGGGGGGTTCCTCTGCCTGGTTCTTTTACAAATTTGAACTATCTTATGCCTTGTTTATACTAACCAAATTTTCTCTGCGTGAATTTGAAAAGCATGTACCAGGTTGTGAATTGCAACTATCTTTGGGGACCAAAGATTTTGAGTGGGGGGAGTGTGTAGCAAGGTACCACTTTCTATATGGACCACTGTTGGTAGATAAATAAGGAACTCAGCTCCCTCCGGTGGCCAATTGTAATATAGCCACCTCCTGTTTGTTTTACCCTGGTACAGCAATGAATGTTGGGAAATGAAGTACAGGGAGATAAAGACTCCATTGAACTGGTAAACTGACAGACTACAATGTCCAGAGTGCAACTGTGCTATCCCAAAATACTTTGCGCCTGCACGACCTGCTCGGAGAAGGAATTTAAGGAGGAGGACGTCTTTGGCTCTCTCTCTCTCTCTCTCTGGACCGCCTCTCCAAGCAAGTAGGAGGCCTGAGTTGAGGCTTGTCTCCTGGAGCATAGGCCTGAGAAGCCTGGGCCTAACTCGCCTATGTGGATCGCCCCATTCTGTGAGGGGGATTCCTGACTGAGTGACAAGACCGTGTCCAAGAGCAGCTGATGACCTGTTCGATCAGCAGTGTGTGACGGTCGCGTGGAAGACCGGGAACTGTTGGTGACAGAAAGGACCAAGTATTGGAGTTGGCTCCTGTGCGGCCAGCACACTTTACATTTGACTTGGATGTTTTTTACTGTTTCCCCTTTGGATAACATATTGTTAACATGCACCAACGAAAGGCTAGCAAAGACTCCAGTTAATGGGAGAGGACAGTCGCGAACTGAGCTATTAAAGTAGCACACGTGTCCAGGAACTGCCCACAAGGGGGAGTCTAGGAGTATAAAGCCTTTTGTGTACAGTACAGTTGGTTTACATTGGGGGAATCCCTCCGCTGTGCTCTTAATCAGCTCCGGCTGTATAGGTTGACTTTAACGTCAAACTCTTTATCAATGACTCCAGAAGGACCCTGCAGGAAGTCAACTGTTGATTGTTTAACCCTGTCTTATTTCTTTTGATAAAGTAAACACTTACCATCTGGTAAAGCATAAACTTGTGTGGAGTTTCAACTTTTATCACTTGAACATGTGACCAGTGAAAGGTAACAACATTAACTGAATTGCATTATTATATGTTAACATTGTGGTCCCCAACTATCCAGTGGGTTCCATAATTGTTGGGTTTACCCAGTTGTGACAAGGGAGGGTTCGAACCAGTTTCAGGGGTTGATAACCAGAGGGTTGACCCAAAACTAACCAGCAGCTCCTTCCGGGGTAATGCTACACGTGCAATAGACATAGCGTTGTCAACTCACCACAGGAAGTTAGAGGTTCACAGGCAGGAGCAACAGGTATTTTTTTTTGTACATGCAGCTTTTAGCCTTTGTTTACATTGGAGCGACTTGTCAAATAGCATGACAAGTCACACCCTATTGTCAGCAATGGCACTGTTCAGATCAGTGCACCACGACTTTGGGGATTCAACTGGCATAGACATCTGTGCATCAAGTCACATTGAGATCCGACTTTGAAAGTGTGTGATTTCAGATGATGTTGCATGATTTCAAAGTTCTCATGGGTCAATAATGTTGAGGGGACTTATCAAGAAAGTTTAGAAGAATGGGGGCTGCTATTGCTGACTTTCCCTTCTGAAGTTACTAGTTCCTTGACTGTCAAGCTGATCCATTATTTTTTAGAATAACTTTGACTTTTTCATCCTTGTGCTAGGTTAATAAGACAAAAAGTACATAAGCTTTGGAAAATCTGCAAACTAGCATTTTCGAAATGGGGTCAGCAATAGCAGCCCCTGTATACTTTCTTTTGTAAAAGGCATCCAAAGAAAACCTGTGTTTGGAGAAATGCAGATGCTGCATTTTCTGACCTCATTCTGAACATGCTAGTTGCCTGGCTGTATGTGTGTTGCTAAGAAGAAGCATGCACATCACAAATGTCAGAGTTTCTTATATGCATACTTGTCCATGACTCAAAACATCCTAAAGCCACCAGATCAGGATTATAGTCCAGGAACCAGTATTTTCAGATGAATCAGCAATGGCAGCTTTAAATTCTCCTTTTTTTGGGGTAGTGCTATTTTTTTATTTATGTTGTATTCTCCTGAATTTCCAGAAGAGGGTGCAGAAGGACTATCACAGAATACATAGAGGTAAGAAAAAAAAAATCTAAAAACAGGAAAAATGACCAAGAAAACAGTGTGAGCACAGCACGAGGAAGAAAAGTTGCAGAAACAGCAACAAGACATGTGATAAGCCACAATATCAGAAATAACACAGACAGTAATAATGGGTCGAATGGCATGAGAATATTTAAATGGTACAAATTTCCCAAAGCTTTGTTGCAAAGATCTATCCATTTAATGATCCATCCAGATCATCACGTACAACTGCATTTTTCCTAACTGTCATTACAATGTTAGATACTTTCCATTGTTCTTCTTTCCCACCTACTACCGATTCCTAATGCAGAGGCTTACTGCAATTGTTCCCAATCCTCCTTCTGTGCTGTCAACCCCATAATGCCAATATACCCCCGCCCATTGCCTCTGCTATGGTTCCACTAACTTGTTTGGGGACATTAAAGACAAGGTGGTATAATTGTGTTAAAATATGTGTGGGCATGTTGTGTTGGAGCAAAGGAGTGCTGAATTCTGGAATGTAGGGAGCACATAATATGGAGGACTATGAAAAGTAAGTATGGTGGCGAATAACAACTGTGGATGGATGGGTGAGTAGGTGGTACACATAAGAACAAATATTGTGAGTGAATGAGGAGGTATTGTGCACAAAATATAAAAGACTGTGGATGAATGAGGAGGCATGGTGCACATAGGAATCCAGACTGCAGATAAATGAGGAGGTATGGCGCACAAAGGAATAAAGAGTGTGGCAGAATGAGGAGGCATGGTGCACATACAAATAAAGACTGTGGTTGAAAAGAGGGTATGGTGCACCTCATAAATGACTATGAATGAATGGGAGAGATGGTGCACATAACAAAAAAAAATAGACCGTCGATCAGGGGTGCCCAACCTTTTGAAGCGCAAGGGTCACTTCCAGGGGAGGACTGGCAGCCTTAGGCCTGGGGGGCAAGTCCAGTCAAGTGGCCCACTGAACCACAAATCAGCTCGCTATCCATGTCCACATGGTTTTATAACAGATGATTGATGTTATGAAGCAAGACAAATATGATACAATGTAGTAATTAAAAAAGTGCAGATAGTGCCTGTTAATGCATCCTGATCAGTGCCCATCAGTGCAGCCTGATCATTGTCCATTAATGCAGTGCAAACACCTTCACCTTCTTCTTCATTACTGTCCCCCCCTATTATTTCACCTTCTTCTTTATCACTGCCCCCTCAGTTGTTGTTCCCCTATATCACCTTCAAATTTCTCACTTGTCAGCTTCATGTATTGGCTTTGTGTATTACTGTGACAGTAATACATTAAGCTGATAAGTGGGGGACAGTAATAAATTAGGCTGACAAGTGGGGGACAGCAGTGGCGGCTGGTGCTCAAAATTGCCACCACTGTGCCATCAAACGCAGCCACTGTACTCATCAATTGCTGACACTGTGCCCATCAATTGCCAGTGTGCCCCATGAAATGCTGCCAGTGTGCCCTTTAATTTTCGCTACTGTGCCCTATCAGATGCTGCCAGTGTGACAATCAATTGTCGCTACTGTGCCCCATCAGATGCTGCCAGTGTGCCCTTTAATTTTCGCTACTGTGCCCTATCAGATGCTGCCAGTTTGACAATCAATTGTCGCTACTGTGCCCCATCAGATGCTGCCAGTGTGCCCATCAATTGCAGTGTGACGATCAATTGTCGCTACTGTGCCCCATCAGATACTGCCACTGTGCCATCAAATGCAGCCACTGTACCCATAAATTGCTGACACTGTGCCCATCAATTGCCACCAGTGTGCCCCATCAAATGCTGCAAGTGGTCCAGTCAATTGCTGCTACTGTGCCCCATCAGATACTGCCACTGTGCTACATCAGATGCTGCCAGTGTGCCCATCAATTGTCGCTACTGTGCCCCATCAGATACTGCCACCGTGCCATCAAACGCAGCCACTGTACCCATCAATTGCTGACACTGTGCCCATCAAATGCTGCAAGTGGTCCAGTCAATTGCTGTTACTGTTCCCCATCAGATACTGCCACTGTGCTACATCAGATGCTGCCAGTGTGCCCATCAATTGTCGCTACTGTGTGCCATCAAACACAGCCACTGTACCCATAAATTGCTGACACTGTGCCCATCAATTGCTGCCAGTGTGCCCCATCAAATGCTGCCAGTGGTCCCATTAATTGTCGCTACTGTGCCCCATCAGATGCTGCCGCTGTGCCCCATCAGAATGCCAGTGTGCCAATCAATTGCCGCTACTGTACTCATTAAAAAATGCTGCCAGTGTGAGTGTGGCCATAAATTGCCGCTACTGTGCCCCATCAGAGTGCCAGTGTGCCAATCAGTTGCCGCTACTGTGCCCCATGATCAAATGCTGCCAGTGTGAGTGTGCCCATCAATTGCTGCGACTGACACTGTGCCCCATCAGAAGCTGCTATTTGTCACCCGATCATCACCAGTTCCATTTGCTTTGCTTTTAATCTGGACTGTCACTCTGGTCTGATGAGGCAGACTTCAACCAGCGCCGGTCTTCTGCTCTTTTTGGTTCCTTCCCTGGTCCGGGCACAAGCAGGCAGTCAGGCTGCTCGGGCGGGAGGAGGAGCCTGGAGGTCGGATGTCGTGCATACCCGGGCTGCAGCCTGAAATGCACTGTGGCCTGTGGGCGGGAGGTCGGGACGGTTCAGGAACAGCTGAGCCGAGCCGGTGGATCTTAGGGGCCACATGACCTTCCTACAGGGCCGGCCTTAGGTGTTCAGGCGCCCTGTGCGAGCTAATCCTGTGGCGCCCCCAGACCGCTACACACTAAACTACCCACAGACCACTACACAATACACACTGACCGGTACACAATACACTACCTAGAGACCGCTACACAATACACACTGACCGCTACACAAACTACCCACTGACCGCTACACAATACACTACCCACAAACCACTACACAATACACTACCCACTGACCGCTACACACTAAACTACCCACAGACCACTACACAATACACACTGACCGCTACACAATACACTACCTAGAGACCGCTACACAATACACACTGACCGCTACACAAACTACCCACTGACCACTACACAATACACTACCCACAGACCACTACACAATACACTACCCACTAACCGCTACACACTAAACTACCCACAGACCACTACACAATACACACTGACCTCTACACAATACACTACCTAGAGACCGCTACACAATACACGCTGACCGCTACACAAACTACCCACTGACCGCTACACAATAAACTACCAACAGACCACTACACAATACACTACCTACAGACCGCTACACAATACACACTGACCGCTACACAAACTACCCACTGACCACTACACAATACACTACCCACAGACCGCTACACACTAAACTACCCACAGACCACTACACAATACACACTGACTGCTACACAATACACTACCTACAGACCGCTACACAATACACACTGATCGCTACACAAAATACCCACTGACCACTACACAATACACTACCCACTGACCACTACACAATACACTACCCACAGACCGCTACACACTAAACTACCCACAGACCACTACATAATACACACTGACTGCTACACAATACACTACCTACAGACCGCTACACGATACACACTGACCGCTACACAAACTACCCACTGACCACTACACAATACACTACCCACTGACCGCTACACAATACACTACCCACTGACTGCTACACAATACACACTGACCACTACACAATACACTACCCACAAGCCGCTACACAATACACACTGACCACTACACAATACACTACCCACAGACCGCTACACAATACACTACCCACTGACCGCTACACAATACACTACCCACTGACCGCTACACAATACACTACCCACTGACCGCTACACAATACACTACCCACTGACCACTACACAATACACTACCCACAGACCACTACACAATACACTACCCACAGACCACTACACAATACACTTCCTACAGACCGCTACACAATACACACTGACCGCTACACAATACACTACCCACAGACCGCTACACAATACAGTACCCACAGACTACTACACAATACACTACCCACAGACCGCTACACAATACACACTGACCGCTACACAATACACTACCCACTGACCGCTACACACTAAACTACCCACAGACCACTACACAATACACACTGACCGCTACACAATACACTACCCACTGACCGCTACACAATACACTACCCACAGACCGCTACACAATACACACTGACCGCTACACAAACTACCCACTGACCGCTACACAATACACTACCCACAGACCGCTACACACTAAACTACCCACAGACCACTACACAATACACACTGACCGCTACACAATACACTACCTAGAGACCGCTACACAATACACACTGACCGCTACACAAACTACCCACTGAACGCTACACAATACACTACCCACAGACCACTACACAATACACTACCCACAGACCGCTACACACTAAACTACCCACAGACCACTACACAATACACACTGAACGCTACACAATACACTACCTAGAGACCGCTACACAATACACACTGACCGCTACACAAACTACCCACTGACCGCTACACAATACACTACCCACAGACCACTACACAATACACTACCTACAGACCGCTACACAATAGACACTGACCGCTACACAAACTACCCACTGACCACTACACAATACACTACCCACAGACCGCTACACACTAAACTACCCACAGACCACTACACAATACACACTGACTGCTACACAATACACTACCTACAGACCACTACACAATACACACTGACCGCTACACAAAATACCCACTGACCGCTACACAATACACACTGACCGCTACACAATACACTACCCACTGACCGCTACACAATACACACTGACCACTACACAATACACTACCCACAGACCGCTACACAATACACACTGACCTATAAAAGAGTGCACAAAGAAAGACAAAAGGGGGAACGGCAGCAGGAGGAAATTCACTGTGCACTTCCCGGCGCCAAGGACAGATATTACTTAGACTGAGAGTTGGATAAATCTAAGGAGTATACCAACCATACAAGTGTATAAATATAAAAATACCAAAAAAATTATATCATAATAACATATACAAATCTCAAGGTATAAATCTCCACTTGAGAACAGTCAAGCAATATATGTTACTATCAGCAGCTATTTAAAATAAGACAAATAAATTTGTCTATTCAAAGTATAAAACAAAGTATCACACTAATTAACCACTAAAATTCAGTTGATTAAAACATGATAAACAGCGCATAAACAGTCCAATGTAGATTTAAAGTGTTAGATAAGGTCCATAGATCAGTAAGTGAAGCTGAGAAAAGCGTGAGGAATGCTTGGGAACAAATATCGCAGCATATCTACGTACATAAAAGTAAAAGTAAATGAACAAAAATAGAGTGTAAGGTTCACCGCTCTCCTCCGCACGCTGGAGGTCGCGCTTATCCCGCGGTCACGCTGATGAAGGCGCCTCTCTTGGTAGCGATGGTGAGATGGTGGAACGCACTCTTTGTGTATCCTGGTTACGCCGTCGTAGCCACGCCCTGACGCGTTTCGTCACATCCGACTTCGCCCTCTGTTGAAGTCGGATGTGACGAAATGCGTCAGGGCGTGGCTACGACGGCGTAACCAGGATACACAAAGAGTGCGTTCCACCATCTCACCATCGCTACCAAGAGAGGCGCCTTCAGCAGCGTGACCGCGGGATAAGCGCGACCTCCAGCGTGCGGAGGAGAGCGGTGAACCTTACACTCTATTTTTGTTCATTTACTTTTACTTTTATGTACGTAGATATGCTGCGGGGCGGTGTTATATGGGCTTTCTTATATTAAATTAAACGGTATTACACTATATAGTGCTTCTGTTTCCTTTATGATCCATATCACTGGAGCTTTATATATTAACCCCTGCTGTCCCGTGATTGATGTTGGAGGTCTGGTCAGGATGATCCACTGATATACAAGGCTTGTTCTTTTGTATTTTTGGTGAGTTTGAACCCCTGAGGGGGCGTGTGCCTCACGTTTTGGTGGAAATTGGAGATCGGTGGAGGGTACATCACCATTTGTTCCCAAGCATTCCTCACGCTTTTCTCAGCTTCACTTACTGATCTATGGACCTTATCTAACACTTTAAATCTACATTGGACTGTTTATGCGCTGTTTATCATGTTTTAATCAACTGAATTTTAGTGGTTAATTAGTGTGATACTTTGTTTTAATACACACTGACCACTACACAATACACTACCCACTGACCGCTACACAATACACTACCCACTGACCGCTACACAATACACTACCCACTGACCGCTACACAATACACTACCCACAGACCGCTACACAATACACTACCCACTGACCGCTACACAATAAACTACCCACAGACCACTACACAATACACACTGACCGCTACACAATACACACACCAACCGCTACACAATACACATTAACCACTACACAATACACACTAACCGCTACACAATACACACTAACCGCTACACAAACTACCCACAGACCGCTACACAAACTACCCACAGACCGCTACACAAACTACCCACAGACCATTACACAAACTACCCACAGACCATTACACAATCTACCCACAGACCGCTACACAATACACACTAACCGCTACACAAACTACCCACAGACCATTACACAAACTACCCACTGACCGCTACACAATACACACTAACCGCTACACAATACACACTAACCGCTACACAAACTACTCACAGACCGCTACACAATAAACTACCCACAGACCGCTACACAATAAACTACCCACAGACCATTACACAAACTACCCACTGACCACTACACAATACACTACCCACAGACCAATACACACTGACCGCTACACAATAAACTACCCACTGACTGCTACACAATGTACACTGACACTACAGCATTGGTGCATTTTACTATAGGGGGCTCTGGTGGACTACAAGGCCCAGCATTTTACTATAGGGGGCTCTGGTGGACTACAAGGCTCAGCATTTTACTATAGGGGGCTCTGGTGGACTACAAGGCCCAGCATTTTACTATAGGGGGCTCTGGTGGACTACAAGGCCCATCATTTTACTATAGGGGGCTCTGGTGGACTACAAGGACCAGCATTTTTCTATAGGTGGCTCTGGTGAACTACAAGGCCCAGCATTTTACTATAGGAGGCATTGGTGGACTACAACGACCATAATTTTAGTCTCACCAATGCCTCCTATAGTAAAATGCTGGGCCTTGTAGTCCACCAGAGCCCCCTATAGTAAAATGCTGGGCCTTGTAGTCCACCAGAGTCCCCTATAGTAAAATTCTGGGCCTTGTAGGCCACCAATGCCTCCCATAGTAAAATTCTGGGCCTTGTAGTCCACCAATGCCTCCTATAGTAAAAGGCCCAGCATTTTACTATGGAGGCATCACACGTTACACACTGACTTTCTTGTGACATAGAGGAGGGGGGGTAAGCTGACCTGGCAGATGAGCCCTCAGCAGACACACATCGGGAGGCAGGACTCCAGGAGCAAGCAGGCACGATCATCGAATCCACAGTACAGCCCCGCCCCCGCCTCCACACATGACCAGCACCAGCTCAGCATGGCCATTCACAGACCCTGTCTGCTTCCCGGCATGCCCCGCCCCGCACATCGCACATGGCCCGTTCAGCCAATCACAGAGCACCCACTGGCTCAAAGCACATCGCATATCGTGACAGGAATACTACTGGCCACAGGACTCAACAAGCGGGCGCACGACTCGCACACCCCTAAGGCCGGCCCTGCCTTCCTACAACTCCCACAATGCAGTGCGGCAGCAGCCAGCCAATCGACGGCCGCTGCTGCCGAGTTCTAGCAAAAGAAAAAAAAAAACAGCGCTTCGGCCGTTTTAAATATAATGTGAGCGGCCTGGGGGGCAATTTTCACTTTTCCACCTGGCCCAGTCCGCCCCTGGTCACTTCAGTGACATGCCAACCGGTCGCGGGCCCCAATGAGCGGAGCGAGTGGATGGCATGTCCGTGCCTGCTCTGCTATACTTTTTTTTTTCTTTTTTCGGATCGGATTGAAGGTAGGACACAAGTCTGTTTATGTCTGCCACTACTTAGAGGTGAATGGTGGGTCCAATTGGTCGAACTATCGGACTGACCGTGTAAAAGGGGCCCAAGGCTGCTTTCACACTGATGTGTTGCGGTTTACCCACGCCGCGGGTGCAACGCAGTGTACCTTTTGGCTTTCCTGCACTTCGCAACAGACTTGTATTCATTGGGTGACTCTTAGCTATTTAAGAAATGTCAGATGGAGGAGCAGGCAGTCAGTGGAAGCATTTGACGAGGTCCGGAGGAAGTCAGCATCCCCATAGAGCTTGTCTGCAAAAGAAAGCATGAAGTACTCCAAAATCTCTTGGTAGACGGCTGCGTTGTCCCTGGACTTAAAGGGGTGTTCCACCCAAAAAAACGACCTTTTCTCAATCCACTCCTCACCCCCATACATGCCACATTTGGCATGTAATTTTTTTGGGGGGGGAGTGGGGGCTTCAGTAGGAGTGGGACTTCCTGTCCCACTTCCTGCTTCCGCCGAGGGGCTGGTTAGGCGATTAAGCTTAATCGCCTACACCAGCCCCCTCCCTGTAGGCGATCACATGGGACACTGACAGGTCCCATGCGATCGCCTCTCCAATCAGCGGCGAGCCGCGCCGCGCACGCATGCGCAGTACGGCTCGCGCATGCGCAGTGGGTGCCCGGCCGTGAAGCCGAAGGCTGTCACGGCTGGGTGCCCACAGTCAGGATGGAGACGCCGGCCGGGGAGGGGGGCAGAGGAGCGGAGCCCCGGTCGGCGCGTCGCTGGAACGCAGGAGCAGGTAAGTGAGTGTTTATTAAAAGCCAGCAGCTACACTTTTTGTAGCTGCTGACTTTTAATAAACACAACTTAGGGCTGGAACACCCCTTTAATGAAGCACAGTGGACCATCACCAGCAGATGACATGGCTCCCCTAATCAACACAGATTGTGTAAACTTCACACTGGACTTCAAGCATCTTGCAGTGTGTACCTCTCCATTCCTCCTTCATACTCTGGGTCCTTGGTTTCCAAATGAGATGCAAAATTTGCTCTCATCAGAAAAAGAGGACTTTGGACCACTGAGCAACAGACCAGGTGTGTTCTTCTTTAGCACAGGTAAGACGCTTCTGAAGTTGTTTGTTGTTCAGGAGTGGCTTGACAGGAGGAATACGACATTTGAAGCCCATGTCCAGGATCCGTCTGTGTGTGGTGGCTCTTGATGCATTGACTCCAGCCTCAGTCCACTCCTTGTGAACGTCCCCAACACTTTGCATTATCTTTTCCTGACAATCCTCTCCAGGCTGCGGTCATCACTGCTGCTTGTGCACCTTTTTCTTCCACATAATTTTCTATTAATGTGATACAGCACTTTGGGAACATCCATCTTATTTTGCAATTACCTTTTGAGACTTTCCCTCCTTATGGAGGGTGTCAATGTATGTTTTCTGCACAACTGCCAGGTCAGCAGTCTTTCCCATGATTGTGATTCCTACTGGGGATGAGCTTCGTGTTCGAATCGAGCCCATGTTCGACTCAAACATCGGCTGTTTGTCCGTTCGTCAAAATTCGAACAAAACGGGTCGTTTGTGCCAAATTCGAGTGACGCGCCAAGGCCCATAATTCACTGCGGCATTGCGCTCTGATGATTGGCCAAGCATGCACTATGACCCGCATGCTTGGCCAATCACTGTGCGCAAAAAACGGAGAGCCATAATTGGCCAAAGCCAGGGTGGCTTTGGCCAATTATGGCTCAGGGCTTTAGCACACGCCCCACACTATAAAAGGCCGCCTGCAGCGCGGCCTTGTGTAGTGCGTTCCGGGCTTGTTCCAGATCAAAGAGAGATTGTCTTTTTTTCTAGCTAGGTAGAGCAGGCAGGCTAGTCAGTTAAATTTACAGTGTGTAGAGGATATATATACATCCCAAGGGCTAGATTCATGTAGCCCACCATAACTTTGTGCAGGCGTAGCGTATCTTGTTTACGCTACGCCGCCGTACATTAGCAAGGCAAGTGCTGTATACCCGTCGTAAGCCCGGGTAATTCAAATGTGGATGAGGTGGGCATGTTTTATGGAAATGTGTTGTGACCCCACGTTTTTGCCGCTTTTTTTGAACTGCACATGCGCCGTCCGTGGACGTATCCCAGTGCGCATGCTGCAAATTACCACGCTAAGATGCATTGGTTTCGACGTGAACGTAATTGATGTAAAGCCTCATTTACGGATGAGTTACGCAAAAAACGTAAAATCTGAAAAGTTTGACGCAGTCCCGACGTCCATACTTAACATTGGCTGCGCCATCTTTTTGGTGGTTTATCTTTACGCCCGAAAACGCCTTACGTAAACGGCCTAACTTCACTGCGTCGGCCGGGCGTACGTTCGTGAATAGGCGTATCTTGCTGATTTACATTTACGCGTAATTCAGCGGGAACGCCCCTAGCAAACAGCGTAAATATGTAGTTAAGATACGACGGCGTAATACAATTACACCGCTCGTATCTTACCTCAAACCCAGCGTATCTTGTTTTCTGAATACAGAAAAAAGATACGCTGGCGTAGTTTAGAAGTTACGCAACGTATCTCGAGATACGCCATCGTAACTAATGCTGAATCTGGCCCCAGGAGTTGTACATATATTTATACACTGTATAGTTTAGTTAGATTAGTTCTTCCTAATCTGTCAGGCAGTTGATTGTGCTAGCTGCAGTGTTCTCATGTGTTGTATTGCCCGTGTGCTCAGTGCACCTAAACCAACTTGCTGTATACTGCAAGTTTGCTCATTACTTTGCAAATAAGCCCACTTGGTGTATAGTGCAAGTGTGCTCATTACTTTACAACTAAACCCACTTGGTGCATAGTGCAAGTGTGCTCATTACTTAACAACTAAACCCACTTGGTGCATAGTGCAAGTGTGCTCATTACTGTGCAACTAAACCCACTTGGTGCATAGTGCAAGTTTGCTCTTAACTTTGCACCTAAACACACTTTGGGCCAGATTCTCAGAGGTGCTACGACGGAGTATCTCAGATACCCCGTCGTATCGCCGTTTTTTTTGGCTCGTATCTATGCGAGTGATTCTTAGCATCACTTTGGCATAGATACGCTTGAACATCCGACAAGTGTAATACCATTACACTTGCGGATCGTAGTTGTAATGACAACTCCGGCCACTAGGTGGCCTTTACATTGTTTTCTCATTTGCCTATGCAAATGAGGCTACTACGCCAATTCCTGATCGCTTTTACGCCGCACCGTCGTCGCGTACGTCGTTTTAGTTCGCGTAAGGTTACCCCTGCTTCTATGAGGAGTAACCTTACGAAGTACCGTCGGATGCCATGTTAAGTATGGCGTCGGGTCAGCGTCGGCTTTTTCCGTCGCTTACGTCGTTTTACTAACTCGTTCGCGAATAGGGCCTTGCGAAGTGACGATCACGTCGCTTTGACGTCGGTTTCAACGGCGCTTTCCGACGTGAGCTGGAGCATGCGCACTGGGCTTTTTCCCCGGCCGGCGCATGCGCAGTTCGTTCGACGCGGGGGCACGCTTCATTTAAATAGAAGCCGCCCCCTTTGAATTACGCGGGCTTACGCTGGGCCATTTTCGCTACGCCAACGCAAACTACGGAGCAAATGCTTAGAGAATACGGCACTTGCTCTAGTACGATGCGGCGGCGGCGTAGTGTAAATGCGTTATGAGAATCTGGCCCTTTGTGTATAGGATGCCCTCCAGGACACAGCTTAAGGGCAGCACACCAACTGCATTACATCGCAGAGCTACGCCTGTGCAGGGCGCTGCTGTGTCTCAGCGTTACTGGAAAAGTTCTTTGGTGTGGGCCTTTTTTGAGACATGTGCATCAGATCGCACCGTTGCTATTTGCAACATATGTCTCAAGCGTATCTCGTGTGGCCAAAACATCAACCGCTTGGGCACCACATGCTTTACCAGACATATGTCGACCTGCCATGCAGTTCGTTGGCAAGCATACCTGAAAGACCCACACCAAAGAACAAAGCGGACCTCCCCTTGCCCCTTATCAGCTGCGATCCCCAACCCCACTATACCCTCAGTCCTCTCTGAAGCCTGCACTGATAGGACTGAAGGTGTAGAATTAGGTGTGTCACAACCTAGTAGTACATGCGGGCAATCTACTATCGGTACGCCGATGGCAGATTGTACCAGACAAATTTCCCTGCCCCAGCTGCTGCAGCAGCGCCAAAATAAGTACTCTCTCAGCCATCCACATGCCCAGTGGTTGAATGCTAGCTTAGCGAAATTGCTAGCACTTCAACTGCTGCCTTTTCAGTTGGTAAATTCTGCCCCCTTCCGTGAGTATGTGGAATGTGCGGTACCTCAGTGGCAAGTTCCCAAACGCCACTTTTTCTCACGGAAGACGATTCTGGCTCTCTACCAGCATGTGGAAGGCAATGTCCATGCCTCGCTGGACAGGGCGGTCAGTGG
Organism: Rana kukunoris; assembly: GCA_029574335.1. Taxonomy (NCBI): domain Eukaryota; kingdom Metazoa; phylum Chordata; class Amphibia; order Anura; family Ranidae; genus Rana; species Rana kukunoris. The sequence continues at coordinate 102,721,460 of CM056060.1, forward strand.
TAAGGTGCATATTACCACTGACTCATGGTCCAGCAGGCATGGACAGGGACGTTACCTCTCTTTCACGGCGCATTGGGTGAATCTGCTGGCAGCTGGGAAGGACGCAGGGCAAGGTACAGTAGTGTTGGAGGTTGTTCCGCCACCACGCCTCCAAAACACTACTACTGGTTGTGACACACCTCTCTCCTCCACCCCCTCCTCTTCTTATTCCTCTGTGGCCTCTTCCTGTGCTGATGTGTCCTCGGAACCAGCCGTGCTCCGTAGGTGTACGCGGGCTATGCAGGGATGCAGGCAAAGAGATTCCATGCGGTGCTAGAGCTGGTGTCACGTACCTTACCAGAGGCCGAAGTGCTGAGAGGGCTTCCCTTGTGACTCAAACGCAGAACTCCCCCTGGAGATGAGACAGGGGACGCTAAAAAAGTGCTCTGGTGATTGGGCAGCAATATGGTCCGGGGGTTAAGTGCTTAAAGAAGTACCAGTTTAAAATTACAAACAGATTCTACTTAACAACAAACCTTACAGTCTCTGTCTTGTTTGCACCACCTGTATACTGCTGTTCAAAGTATATAGGGCCAAAGGTGCTTGTAATGACCTGGGGGAGGGGGGGGCGGGGAAACCCATGCTTTTTTTTCTCAGTGATTTTCATTCATATTGCAGGGACCAGACATTACATTAAAGCCGCAAGCAGTTTTAAATTACCCTTTTCTTATAGTAATCTCATTTTGTGCAGGGACAGTTCTAAACACGTGCCACTACTATAGACACCCAGCAGGTACGATATTTAAAGGAATTTTCCATTTTTTTCACTTTAAGCATCATTAAAATCGCTGCTCCAGAAAAAAACGACCGTTTTTAAAAAACGTTTTTTTCCATTGATACATGTTCCCTGGGGCAAGACCCGGGTTCTCAAAGACGTTTTCCGACAATAACTTGCATATGGGCCATTAAAATTAGCACTTTTGAATTTGAACGCTCGAGTCCCATTGACATCAATGGGGTTCTAAATGTTCGCACGAATGGTCGGACCGTTCGAAGGTTCTGGTGCGAACCGAACGCGGGGGTGTTCGGCTGATCCCTAATTCCTACTGAACCAGACTGAGAGACCATTTAAAGGCTCAGGAACCCTTTGCAGGTGTTATGGGTTAATTAGCTGATTAGAGTGGAACACGTTGAGCCTAGAACCTTTTCACAATATTCAAATTTTCTGAGATTGTGGATTTGGGGTTTTCATGAGTTGTAAGCCATAATCATCACAATTATGACAAATCACTGTCTTGCTTTGCCTGTAATGAGTTTATCTCATATATTAGTTTCACCTTTTAAGTTCCAGTGAAATAAATAAAAAAAATCATAACAATTTTGTTAAGTCAAATTTAGAGACCGAAGCTATAGGCTGCTATAAAGAGAACTATAGCAACATGTCAACAAATACCCTCAATCTGTAGTCTTAGGCTGTTTGGGTGACATCACAGGCTCTTTCTTTTCTTCCTTGACATTGATGGTGGGCATGTCTTCCTCCTGAACTGAGTGGTGTTCACACAATGATGTCACTTAGTCAAAGAGTACTGTGAGTCCAGGTTGCGTAAAGAATTTGACTACTGAGGGTGTGTCTATGACAGCCTGGACTTGCAGTGAATTAAATGATGCTGATGGTTACTGTATTTATTGGCTTATAACACGCACAGGCGTATAACACGCACCCTAACTATAAGAGGGAAGTTTCAGGAATTTTTTTTTTCCACAGCCCCCTGTGTATAACACACAGGCACAGTTTAGGGTAAAAAAGTGAGCGTTATACGCCAATAAATACAGTATTTAACCCTGGAAAAACAAGACAGAGAAAGGGGAGACAGCACTGGAGCATGAAGGGGTAATTAGTGCTTGCCCCTTTAATTCAAAAATATTTAATAGGATTTCTGTTTTAGGTCTCATTCACACGAGGCGGACTCCATCGCACTCCGTCGCTACGGAGTCCGCCTGCTCCCGCCAGCTCAGCAGGAGATCAGTCCGCAGATCTCTGCTGAGCCGACGGATGACAAGCTCCTCTCTGCTCACTGAGCGGGAAGGGGCTTGTCAGGCACCTCTGTCTCCTATGGACAGCATGTCCGTCTTCATCAGATCTTACCCGGTCCGATGTGGACGGATGGGGGTGTATCCCCCATACGTCTGTTTTTACCGGATCGGATAGGGTCGGATGTCAGTGGACATATCTCTGTCATTTGATGCTCCATAGGGATGCATAGAGCTTCTGTTCAGGTCCGCCGTCAAAACTGACAGGCGGACCCGAACAGTCCGTCCGTGTGAATGAGGCCTTAACCACTTGACCACTGGGCACTTAAACTCCCTTCCTAACCAGACCAATTTTCAGCTTTCGGTGCTCTCACAATTTGAATGACAATTACTCAGTCATACAACATTGTACCCATTTGAACTTTTTGTCCTTTTTTTTCACACAAATAGAGCTTTCTTTTGGTGGTATTTGATCACCTCCTGTTTTTTTTTTTTTTGCGCTATATTAGCGGGTTATTTCTCACACACAGCATATGCATACCACAAATTACACCCCAAAACACATTCTGCTATTTCTCCCGAGTATGGCAATACCCCACGTGTGAGACTTTTACACAGCGTGGCCACATACAGAGGCCCAACATGCAGGGAGCACCATCAGGCGTTCTGGAACACCCAGACCCAGGGCCGCCATCAGGGGAGTACAGGCATTACACCTGTAAGGGGCCCGGGGGTCCCCAGGGCCCAGATGGGAACCACCCTAAAAAATAAATAGAAACAATTTTTTTTTTAGGGGTCCAAAGGTCCCCAGGGGCCCGGAGGCCACCAAGGGCCCCAGATGGCAAGCCCTTTTTTTATAAAAAAAATATATTTTTTTGAAAACAAAATATATTTTTTTAATATATTTTTCTTTTATTTTTTATTAAAGGGCCAATTTTTTTAGAGGTCCGGAGGTCCCCAGGGCCCCAGATGGCTACCCCCCTTTTTTATATATATTTTCCTTTATTGCTTCTTTTTGTAAAGGGCCCCCCCCGCTTCTCAATTCGCGGCAGCAGCCCTCCCCCCGCTTCTCTATTTCATCATGCGGCAGCACCCCCCCCCCCGGTTCCCTGCTCCAGGGGGCCCATGCCTGAAGCTGTGTAAGGGGCACCAAAATGGCGGCCCTGCCCAGACCAATTCTGACATTTCTCTCCTACATGTAAAAATCATCATTTATTTGCTAGAAAATTACATAGAACCCCAAAAGATTATATATGCTTTTTTAGCAAAGACCCTAGAGAATACAATGGCGGCGGTTACAACTTTTTATCTCGCATGGTATTTTCGTAGAAATTTTTTGAACGTGTGTTTTAAAAAAAAAAAAACAGTTTTGTGCTAAAAAAAAAACAAAAAACAGTAAAGTTAGCCCAATTTTTTTTCATAATGTGAAAGATGACGTTACGCCGAGTAAATAGATACCCAACATGTCACACTTCAAAATTGCGCACACTCATGGAATGGCGCCAAACTTCGCTACTTAAAAATCCCCATAGGCGACGCTTTAATTACTTTTATTGGTTACATGTTTTTAGTTACGGAGGAGGTCTAGGGCCAAAATGATTGCTCTTGCTCTAACGTTCGCAGAGATACCTCACATGTGTAGCTTGAACACCATTTTCATATGTGGGCGGGACTTGCGTATGCGTTCGCTTCTGCATGCGAGCACACGGGGACAGGGGTGCTTTAAAAAAAAATGGGTATTGCAGAGTATTGGGGTATTGCAGAGTATCGCGCAGGGTATTGGGGTATTGCAGAGTATTGCACAGGGTATTGCAGAGTATTGGGGCATTGCAGAGTATCGCGCAGGGTATTGGGGTACTGCAGGGTTTTGGGGTACTGCAGAGTATTGGGGTACTGCAGAGTATTGGGGTACTGCAGAGTATTGGGGTACTGCAGAGTATCGCGCAGGGTATAGCAGAGCATTTGTCACAGATCCAGCCACAGCGCTGCTGCCGACACCCCGCTCCCCCCCACTCTCCTCTCACACTGTACCGAACGGTACAGAGAGGAGACTCAGGAGAGGGAGGAATCGGCGTCATCAAATGACGCCCGTTTGTTTACAAGTGATCGCGCCGTCATTTGACGGCACGATCACGTGGTAAACGGCCGCTATCAGCGGCAATTTACCGTGATCCGTGATGCGCCGGGTCTTCTAGACCCGGCGAGCATGGACACTTCCGCGAGCGCGTCCCAGGGGACGCGCAATCGCGGAAGTGAAGGACGTCGTCCCAAAATAACTCCACCGCGCCGTAGCAGTAAAATGCCTATGGCGCGGTGGGAAAGAGGTTAAGAACTTCAGGAAATCTGTTTACAGCTTATTAAATGCTTCATAAATGTTTGCTGAAGCAGATATTTCAGAATAGAGTGTGTAAGCTAAGATTAAATAATACCCATGTGTTATTTACAGACAAGTGTGCTTTAGAGATCAACTAAATGGGGTCATGGTGTTCTCCTACAGGATGTAAAGGACCCAACAGGGACACTTTTGGAAGAACGGTGGTGCAGAGTCAGGCAAGATCACTCAGAGGTAAGTGTTAAACCAGGTAGACTGCATTCAGAGGGGGGAATGCCTTGAAGGATCAGAGTACAGTTGCCTATTTTAGGGGGTGTGGGGGTCCTTTTATAGCTTATATACACACAAAAATAAAGTTTCATACAAGCTTAACATACAGTGGATGAGAGCACCATATTGCTGAGGAAAGCATTTTATCTGTGTGGTCGCTCATACATCCCTTAGTGCATTCATCAGCAATCCCAGCTTTGTTTTATGCCGTTTTTAAAACTGTCTGCGGAATTCTTTATGTTTCTGCTGCCAATGAGGTGGGCCCTTAAGAAAAGCACCTTGGGCTTAAATTAATTAGCTGTGTAAAGGTTAAACTGGTTCTGCATGTCATTAGAAAGTTCATTTCACATCTAATTAGCTAAGAGCAGTATCTTCCTCTGAACTGGAAATCCACAGTGTAATGTAAAATCCCTCAACAGGGAACCATCTGATTTTCACATATACAGGTTTAAAGGAGAGTGCGGGCGTTATTTGGAGATATGCAGTGGGTAAAGTGTTCTTGCTGGTCCTGGAACTTCATTGCACAGGATAATTGGCAGGGCTGTAGGTGTGATGGGGCCCTATGGCAAAGTCATTAAGGGCCCCACTTGTCTCTATGTTATTGCATGAGTTTTTCATGTTTACCACCAGCAGTCAGCAGGTGGTGCACCAAACAATAGCAGGAAATGTGAATTTGTGTTGCCTGTCACTGGTGACATCTATGTAGGGATAGCAGAGCATGGATGGTATGCTGTCTTTTTTACTCACATATATTTTACAGGTATAGTGTTAAATGGCTTTGTATATTTTTTACTAGCTATATAAAGTCTAGTCTAACTTTTCCAACCTTTTTTACAGGTTGCACCCATTAGATTTTCTTAAAATGAAAGCACAGTATAAGCTGTGAATTTCAAAATGTGTCTCTCTGATTTAAACCCTAATTAAAAATGTGGTGCTCTCTAATTAGGGCCGGAAGGGATTAAGGAGGGAAGGGAGATATACAACTGTGATTTTTTTTTCTTGTTTGTATATATTTAAGATTGGGCTCTTGAGCACTGTAAACAAAAATCATTCTTTAACCACTTAAGACCAGGACCTTTAGGCAGCTAAAGGACCCGTCCAGTTTTTGCGATTCGGCACTGCGTCGCTTTAACTGACAATTGCACGGTCGTGCGACAAGGCTCCCAAACAAAATTGGCATCCTTTTTTCCCACAAATAGTGCTTTCTTTTGGTGGTATTTGATCACCTTATTGTTTGCGCTATAAACAAAAATAGAGCAACAATTTTGAAAAAAATTCAATATTTTTTATTTTTTGCTATAATAAATATCCCCCAAAAATATATAAAAAACTTTTTTTTTCCTCAGTTTAGGCCAATACGTATTCTTCTACCTATTTTTGGTAAAAAAAGTCACAATAAGCATTTATCGGTTGGTTTGCGCAAAATTTATAGCGTTTACAAAATAGGGAATTATAAAAAATCATAAAAAAAATTAGGGCTGTTACTGATCAAAATTTTTGTGTTCGATTAATCGTTTTTTTTTTTTATCGATTATTCGACTAATTTTGATTAAATTATAAACGCGCATACAGATCCAACTACTTTTAGCTGATCCCCTTGTAGGCCGATTCCCAGTGCAGCTCCCAACAACTGGAAAAATGGACAGCAGGATACAAAAAACACACAAAGGCAGCACTCGATGGGAATAGCATTAAAACTTGTATAGTCTTCAGGTAGGTAACAAAATAAATATTGCACTGGAGATAAAATCGATGTAGCTACATAAACTGTAAAAATGGTGCGAGTAATACCAAACGGTAGCAAAAGCTGTCATAAAAACATGTAGCCAAGTAGGATACTGGTATAAAAATGTGTACAACGATACCACTGCTGAATCCAGATGAGAGGGGTTAACATCAGTCCGTTGGCATGTAGATGTCCCATGAAGGGAACTATCACAACTCCCAGTGGATGGCTGTAGAATCCCAGGTTGATAGAGGGAAGTGTTAGAGGGAAGTGTAACAGCCCTTGCGTGTGGCAGATAGTAGGGTCCTGCCGGCATGTAGATACGAAGGCACAGCAAAGGAGCCCTTCAGATGGACACGGCAAGCCCCGCCGGTGTCTGTGACGTTACCGGATCTCCGACGAAACTCCCTGAAGGCCCAGAAGTCGGCAGAGAGGCGAGTGCCAATCAAAAGAATTTTCATCGATCAAAAAGATTTTGATCAATCAAAAAAATTTAAGATTAATTAATAGTTAATTTGCACAGCCCTAAAAAAATACAAAATTCTGTGTTTCAAAGTCAGAATTCTGAGATTAAATGTGAGAATTATGAGATTAAATGTGAGAATTATGAGATTAAATGTCAGAATTCTGAGTTTCAAAAGTCAGAATTCTGAGATTAAATCTCATAATTCTGACATTTAATCTCAGAATTCTTCTAGATTTACAGATCCATATACAGAGCAAAAGACTTGTATGTCTGCATAATGATGGTCTGTGGGTGTTACTACATTATTGCTAATTGCTCCTAAAATCCTACTAATATAGACTACTATATTTAGAAACTCAGAATTCTGAGATTTAATCTCAGAATTCTGATTTTTACATTTAGAATTCTGAGATTTAATCTCAGAATTCTGACTTTGAAACTCAGAATTCTGACTTTGAAACTCAGAATTCTGAGATTTAATCTCAGAATTCTGACTTTGAAACTCAGAATTCTGACTTTTAATCTCAGAATTTTGCATATATATATTTTTTATGATGGTCCCAGGGCTCTTCCATAGGGGATAGTTTTATTGCATTTTTATAAAAAAAAAAAATTCTACTAATGGCGGCGATCAGCGATTTTTTTCGTGACTGCAACATTATGGCGGACAAATTTTTGGGACCATTGTCATTTTCACAGAAAAAAATGCATTAAAAATGCATTGTTTACTGTGAAAATGACAATTGCAGTTTGGGAGTTAACCACAAGGGGGCGCCGAAGGGGTTAAGTGTGACCTCATTTGTGTTTCTAACTGTAGGGGGTGTGATTGTAGGTGTGACGTCATTGATTGTGTTTCCCTATAAAAGGGAACACACGATCAATCACGGCGCCACAGTGAAGAACGGGGAAGCCGTGTTTACACACAGCTCTCCCCGTTCTTCATCTCTGGGGACCGATCTGTACGTGCTTGTGCCCAGCCATGCCATGCTGCCGACATATATGTGCAGGAGGAGGTCCTTAAGTGGTTAAAGCGGAGTTCCTCCCAAAAATGGAACTTCCGCTTGTTCCACTCCACTCCCCCTTACATGCCACATTTGGCATGCAATTTTTTTGGGGGGGGGAGTGGGGGCTTCAGGAGGAGTGGGACTTCCTGTCCCACGTCCTGCTTCCGCCGAGGGGCTGGTAAGGTGATTAGGCCTAATCGCCTTATTGCAGCCCCTCCCTGTAGGCGATGGCCTAGGACACTGACAGGTCCTAGGCGATCGCCTGTCCAATCAGCGGCGAGCCGCACCGCGCACGCATGCGCAGTGCGGCTCGCGCATGCGCAGTGGGTGCCTGGCCGTGAAGCCGAAGGCTGTCACGGCTGGGTGCCCACAGTCGGAATGAAGACGCCGGCCGGGGAGGGGGGAGAGGAGCGGAGCCCCGGTCGGCGCGTCGCTGGAACGTGGAGAAGGTAAGTAAATGTTTATTAAAAGCCAGCAGCTACACTTTTTGTAGCTGCTGACTTTTAATAAACATTACATTTGGGTGGAACACCCCTTTAACAGTGCAACTAAGAATAGACAGGTAACCTTGTAATAAGGAACCTGGAGCTCTATCCACTGGAGGACACACAAGCAATATATCACATGTCAAATTTTAGGGTAACATGGGCTTTTAAGTACCTGTATGAGCTGATTTTTTATTTCTAGGTACACATAAGATAGCTGATATTTGCTCTTTAGTATATTGAATTTGTAGGAAGGCAGAATGGAAAGGCTCTCTTTCTCTATATTAGCTCTAGCATGCTTGCCCTGACAGTTTACACTTTTAAACACTTATGCCACTACCCCACGATAATTATTCAGCATGAAAAAAACGTCATTTAAAATGATCGTGTGTGGGCTACACATAATTTTTCAGGTTCTGAAAAACGACAATTTTTTTTTCGAACATGCTGCATTTTTTAACGTCGTTTTAAACAATGTCATTTTTCGGGTTGTAAAAAATGATTGTGTGGGCTAAAATGATGTAAAAAAGCCACGCATGCTCAGAAGGGAGCGCTCGTTCTGGTAAAACTACCGTTCATAATGGAGTAAGCACATTCATCACACTGTAACAGACAGAAAAGCGCAAATCGTCTTTTACTAGCACTAAATCAGCTAAAGAAGTCCAAAGGCGAATGGAACTTCCCCTTTATAGTGCCGTCGTACGTGTTGTACGTCACCCGCTTTGCTAGATCATTTTTTTAAAACGATGGTGTGTGGGCAACATCGTTTTTAATGATAAAGTTGGAAAAACTTTGTTTTTTGGACATGCTGAAAAATGATCGTGTGTACGCGGCATTACTCTCAGACCTACATAATACCTCTACAGGAGAGCCGAACTGTCCAACCACCCACTGCGCATTGTCTGACTGATCTGTGTACACAACTCCCTCTAGTGGGTAACGATCTTTCAGATGCTTTCTCTCTCACTGCAAGATTACCACCATTCCTAATAGAGATTACATAAATGCTTCTCCTTGTGTAACATAAAACATCTGAATCTTTAACAAATATAACATTCTATACTTACAAGCATAGGATTATAAAAACATGTAAAAAAAAAAATGGGCACATAGCCCTCTGTTGTGATCTGTCTGGGGCCAGCTCCCAAATACATATTGCAAAGCGTAGTATTTCCTTCACTTCCACCAACAACCACTGCTTCTTCATTGGAGTGGGGTGGGGGGGGGGGGGGAGAAGCAGACTTCAATACTCTTTTTTACAAAACACTTCTCCATTAGTTCCTCTTATTTCCACCACACTCCTTTTAATTACAACTTCTTAGTATTACATCCTTAGAGGATTTAATACCCTCGACCCCTCTGGATGGATTCTTAAGTACCAAACCCATCTCATAAAAAGCAATTAATATTAAAATGACTAGTAAGACCTTTGGGGGCCAGGGTCCCTAGTTTGTGAATCAATTTTTCTTTTTTTTGGTCCAACTGAACAATGGGATCACTTTCTCTATATTGCATGTTTCTGTAAACCAGTTGGACTGTGCAACATACATATGATGATAAGGGGTGAGTACATCCCTTACATTTTTGTAAATATTTTATTATATCTTTTCATGTGACAACTGAAGAAATTACACTTTGCTACAAAATTAAATGTAAATTAGCTGTCCCCCTTTAGAGTCGGTTTACACAGGGGCGACCTGTCAGGCGACTCAGCCGCCTGACAAGTCGCGGTCCGCAGTAGTCAATGGAACATTCTAATAGGAGCGACTCAAGTCGCTTCAACTTAAAAAAAGGTTCCTGTATGACTTTTGGGGCGACTCGGGGCGACTTGCATTGACTTCAATACAGAAGTCATTTTGCAAGTTGCCTCACAAGTTGCCTTGAGATCGCTTTGCCGAGTCGCCCCCCAAAGTCACGCTGCCTGTGTGTGAACCGGCTCTTAGAATAACTCAACACACAGCCATTAATGTCTAAACCTCTGGCAACAAATAAAAATGTCCTAATTGGGCCCAAAGTGTCAATATTTTGTGTGGCCACCAATTTTTTTCAGCCATGTCTGGAACATTGTGGATTACTCTTAGGCATGGAGTTCACCAGAGCTTTACAGGTTGCCACTGGAGTCCTCTTTCACACCTCAATGATGACATCACAGAGCTGGTGGATGTTGGAGACCTTGCGCTACTCTACCTTCCATTTGAGGATGCCCCACAGATGCTCAATAGGGTTTAGGTCTGAAGACATGCTTGGCCAGTCCATCACCTTTACCTACAACTTCTTTAGCAAGCCAGTGGTTATCTTGGAGGTGTGTTTGGGGTTGTTATGTTGGAATACTGCCCTGCAGCCCAGTCTCCTAAGGGAGGGGATCATGCTCTGCTTCAGTATGTCACAGTACATGTTGGAATTCATGGTTCACTCAATGAAATGTAGCTCTAAAGTACCTGCAGCACTCATGCAGCCCCAGACCATGACACTCCCACCACCAGGCTATGAGACAAGCACGCTGAATGCTGCGGCTGTTTTGTTTTATGATGATCATTCTTATTGACTGTACATGTAAACTGCTACAATAAATCATTTAACAAGTGAGACAGGCTTCACTATATGCTGCTTTATTTCCATATGGTGATGATATCCCCTTGATTGGGTGAGGTGCCCACTGAGTGCTGGAAGTTTATTGCTTTGTTGTTGCCTGGAACAAGTGAATAGTTGCAAGCTACTTAATTTACTTACTGGGGATTGACGAGTTCAGATGTGATGCCTTGGGAAGTTATTAATCAATGCCTTTTACTTGCTGATAGCTGGTAAGCAGATTTGATTCTCATGTGGAGTGGTGTGCTTCCCTATACACACAGAAAACTGGTGAAGGGATTATCATATTTTCTCTTTCAATACTTTAAAGACTGTTGCTTTTTATTAGTGCCGCATGTGGACTTTTTACACTCCACCACCATGCTTGACTGTAGGCAAGACACAATTGTCTTTGAACTCCTCACCTGGCACGCTTGACACCATCTGAACCAAATACGATTATTTTGGTCTCATCAGACCACATGACATGGTTCCAGTACGCCATGTCCTTAGTCTGCTTGTCTTCAGCAATCTGTTTGCAGGTTTTCTTGTGCATCATCTTTAGAAGAGGCTTCCTTGAGATGACAGCCATGCAGGCCAATTTAATGCAGTGTGTGGCGTATGGTTTGAGAACTGACACGCTGACACCCCTTCAACCACTGCAGCAATGCTGGCAGCACTCATACGTCTATTTCCTAAAGACAACCTCTGAATATGACGCTGAGCACGTGCACTCAACTTCTTTGGTTGACCATGGCGAGGACTGTTCTGAGTGGAACCTGTCCTGTTAAACCGCTGTATGATCTTGGCCACCATGCTGCAGCTCAGTTTCAGTGTCTTGGCAATCTTCTTATAGCCTAGGCCATCTTTATGTAGAGAAACAGTTTTTTTTTTTCAGATCCTGAGTGAGTTCTTTGCCATGGGGTGCAATGTTGAACTTCCAGTGACCAGTATGAGAGAATGAGAGTAATTGGGCCCAATTTGGACATTTTCACTGAGGGGTGTACTCACTTTTGTTGCCAGAAGTTTAGACATTAATGGCTGTGCAGTGAGTTATTTTGAGGGGACATACCATTTCCACTGTTATACAAGCTGTACACTTACTACTTTATATTGTAGCAAAGTGTAATTTCTTCAGTGTTATAATATAGTAAATATATTTACAAAAATGTAAGGGATGTACTCGCTTTTGTGAAATACTCTGTGGGCCAGATTCAGGTAGAGTTACGCTGGAGTATCAGTGATACGCCAGCATAACTCTCACTTTGAGCTGGCTTATCTGTTTTCTGTAGTCAGAAAACAAGATACGCCGGGATTGAGTTCAGATACGAGCGGCGTAATTGTATTTCGCCGTCGTATCGAAACTGCAATTTTAAAATGGGCGCTCGGGTCGTTCCCGCTGATTTACGCCAAGAATATGAATGAATGAATGAAAAACTTATATAGCACGACACATGCGAACTAAATCGCCTCTGGGCGCTCGTTGTTCCAGTATCTCATAACCTCAAAAGAGCAGAGTTTTAATCCGTCTTCTGAAGGTTAGGTGGTTTTCCTCCAACCGAATGCTGGTTGGTAAAGCGTTCCATAGTCTGTGACCTTGGAAAGCAAACCTTCTTTCTGCTTTGGACTTGAATCTGGCCTTGGGTACTTTGACCAAATTTTGGTCGCTGGATCGCAGAACGCGATTGGGATTGTGGGCTTCTATTTTATCGCAAAGATATTGCGGGGCTTTTCCATGGATGCATTTATGAGTTAGACAGAGAGCTTTAAAAGCAATTCTGTCCTTTACTGACAACCAGTGAAGGGATCTCAGAGAAGGTGAGATTGATTCCCAGGGTTTTTTCCCAGTCACAAGTCTGGCGGCCGTATTTTGGACGACTTGCAGCCGAGTGATTTGGCACTTAGGGAGTCCAAGGTAAAGGGCATTTACATAGTGCATTTGTTCCCACCACGACTGCTACGTCTTCTTTGGGAATTAATGGAATAAGTCTGCGTAGTAGGCACAGCAGATGGTGAGATCCGCTGACTACTGACCCTATTTGTGCGTCCATAGTCATGTAGGTGTCAAAGATGACCCCGAGACTTTTGACTTTGGGGTCAAATCAGCGAGAGACGGAAATTCACGATCGTACGCGGGCCCGACGCAGTGACTTTCCGACGTTTCCGTAAGCGATACGCGGCGTAAAGAAAAACTTGCCCCCTAGGTGGAGTATCCTATGTTAAGTATGGCCGTCGTCATCGCGTCGAATTTAAAAAGTTTAGCGTCGTTTGCGTAAAGCGTCCGTGAATGGGGATTGACGTCATTGACGTTCACTGACAGAATTTGGAGCATGCGCACTGACAGTCGACGCATGCGCAGTACGTTCGCCGCGGGATCGCGCCTAGTTTAAATAATACACACCCCCTACCCGCCCAATTTGAATTCCGCCGGCTCATTTTCGCTACGCCGCCGCAACTTTAGGAGCAAGTGCTATGTGAATAACAGTACTTGCTCATAAAGTTTCGGCGGAGTAACGTAAATGACAAACGTTACTCCAAAATAAAGATTCGCCCATCTACCTGAATCTGGCCCTATATATGTATATCAGATATTTCTTGATAGCTGCTCTGTTTGGTTATCAAAAAAACATATGGTATCACTGTTGAATGCTGTTTTAAAAACCAGTGAAACAGAAACCCTAACACTAGTCCCGCCTGTTGTATCAGTAAAAACCCCATAACTCTATGCCCCTGTTCACACTGCAGGGATCTTCAAACCAGTGCCCTCCAGCTGTGGTGGAACTACACTTCACATGAGGCATTGTAAAAATCTGACATTCACAGACATGACTAGGCATGATGGGAATTGTAGTTCCTGAACAACTGGATGGCCATAGTTTGAAGACCCCTGACACACTGGAGTGACCTGCGTTTTTCAAATGCAGGTCATTGCAAAGACGCATAGAAAACACACCTCTTCACACCACAACATTGGTGTCATGTGCAGTATGTTGCGTTAAAATGCTACATCATGTATGCATTCTAACACAACGCATAATAAATGCATGGAAATGCACATAAGTCTATAGAGAAAAACAATAAAGCTTTTTTTTTGTCCCTTACAAGGACCCATATGGCACCCATTTTAGAGGGGAAATAAAGCGTGTGCAGTGAGGCAGGTTTCCAGCAGACAAAAGTTTTAAAACATGCTTTAAAACTTGTCCGCTGGAAACCTGTCCCTCGGACATGTCCGCTGGTTAGTACGCCTAACCAGCGGACCGAAATCCCCCGACTCGACGCATGCGTGGAAGCATTTTACTTCCTGGTTTGCGGAGTGAACATCACCGCCACGTCACTGCTCTGTCTGTCCGCGGGGATTTTGGTTTGATCGTGTGTACTGTCATGGTCTTACCTCCTTGCAGCCTCCTTATCACTAACCTGTGCTGGCGGCCATCTTGCCTTCTGGGCTTCTTGTAACTTCCCACATCCTGCGGCTCCTCCTCCCCACTGTGAGGAGCTGGATGCTCAGCACATATATACCACGGCTCCTGCAGTTGTCCCTTGCTTGGTCCTTGTCTTACAGCCTCCTGTGATCATGCTGCTGTTTGGATCGACGACCCGGCTCCTATGGACGTTCCTTCTAGTTCCTGATACCCGGCTTCGTCTCACCACCCTTTGGCTACTGACTCCGGCTTGGCTGACTTTCATCTCTGGCTATCGACCCTGGCTTTGGCGGAGGACCCTTCTGGCTGTTGATCATTTGTTTGGACTTTACCTTGCTGTTTGGTTTTTTAATAAAGACCTTCTTCTTCATTTACATCTGTGTACGTCTGATTCATGCTTCCTGACATTAGGACTAAGCCATGAATTCTAACAGTACAGGGCCTCCTCCACTACTCATGCTGGTTGCCAGACTTGATCAGCAGGATCACCTGCTGGAGCACTTCGCTCAGGTGTTGCAGACCCTGCTTGCACGCACTGCTCATCTCGTTAATGTTGCTGATAGGCCGATTGTCGAGCCTGGTACCGCTCCCACTGCTGCTCCGAGTAACGCTTCTGGGCCCTCTCCTACTGACGCTCCGGTTGATGCGCCAGCGTCTAACTCGGCACCTGTTGTTGCGCCTACGGTGTCTCGGGGTATGTCTGGCTCTGCCCCCCTCCCGCAGCGCTTCGGGTGAGAGCCAACTCAGTGCCGAGGTTTCCTTAACCAAGTGGGCATTTATTTCAAGTTGCTGCCACATGCCTTTCCCACTGAGAGTTCGAAGGTGGGCTTCCTGATCTCGTTGCTCTCGGACAAGGCCTTGGCCTGGGCAAGCCCCTTATGGGAGAACAACAATCCGGTGGTTGCCGAGTTTTCCGGTTTTGTTGCTTCTCTTCGGAAGGTTTTCGATGTGCCGGCTCGCTCTGCCTCTGCTGCGAAGCTCCTCATGTCCATCAAACAGGGTTCACGATCGGTAGCCGAATACGCCATTGAGTTTCGTACCCTGGCAGCAGAGGTGGGCTGAAATAATGAGGCTCTGGTCGCTGCTTTCTCTCATGGTCTCTCGGATGCCTTAAAAGATGAGATTGCGGCTAAAGACCTACCTGTGGAGCTCGAGGATCTCATTTCCCTCCTGATATTGATTGACACCACACTCAGGGAGAGACCTTCCTTTAAGGAGTGCCTGCGGTGGTCTCCTAGCAGAGTGGCGTCTACGTTTGCTGTCCCACCCATGCCTCCCTCTCCTCCCACGCCTCCTGCCTGGGGGTGAGCCCTTGCAACTGGGGTTTTCTCACCTGTCTGAGGGGGAGAGGGCATCCCGGAGATGCGATGGTCGATGTATGTACTGTGGTCTCAGTGGGAATTTTCTGTTGTCATGTCCGAACCGTCCGGGAAACGCTCGCACCTGAGATCCTGTCGGGGACAGATCTTGGGTGGAGTCTCTTCGACCCTGGTTTCCCGTGCTGATAAACCTCTGATCACCGTGGTCCTCTCCTGGGTCGGGGGCTCGGTGACGACCCAGGCATTGGTGGACTCTGGTGCCGGTGGGTTTTTCATTGACAGTGAATTTGTTGCCGCAAACTCCATTCCTCTGCAGGCTCTTGTTTCCCCGCTGATCCTCGAGGTGATAGATAGCAGACCCCTCCAGCCGTCGCAGGTTACACATGAGACTCTTCCTGTGGAGATAGCCATTGGGGCCGTTCACAAGGAGTCGGCCTGTTTTCAGGTCATTTCGTCTCCACACAGTCCGCCAAAACCCTCTTCCATTCATGGAAACCCTTACCCTGCAACTGCAAGCAAGTTCAAAGGAGACCGTCCACATTTTGCTCTGCTATAGGCCGCCCGGCCCAAAATCGCAGCTGCTATCATCATGGACGGATTTCTTCTCCACTTATACCCTCAACAGCAAACATCTTTTGCTGCTCGGGGATTTCAATCTCTGGGCCAACTCCTCACAGGACCCCATTGCCGACGCCTGTATTGACCACCTGGAAGGATTAGGGTTGCAGCAACTAGTATGTGGGCCCACACATGCTTCAGGTCACACACTTGATCTTATTTTCAGACAAGCTCTGGAAATAAAAATTTGGGAAAATGAAAAATTGCCATGGACAGACCACCATGCAATTAGATTCAGTATTTCCACCATCCCCCCTGCAACAAAAACATAAAATCCAGTGACAACACACTGGACTAGATGTCAGAAGAAGCTCCACTCGGAACTCTTCAAAACCACCTTAAGGAAAAAAATAGAAACAACTCTGCCGCATCAAACGGCCGTTGAAACATTGGAAGCCATAAACTCGGCCATGCTACAGTCAGCCGACTTGGTAGCGCCGAAGCGACGAACCCGCATTCGGAAAAACAACCGCAGCTGGTTTAACAACCAACTGTCGTTACTGAAGCAAGAACGCAGAAGGGCCGAATCTGCCTGGAAAAGATGTTCTTCAGAGCTAAACCTATCCATCTACAAGGCGACTACAAGAAAATACCACAAAGGAATTTTCCAAGCTAAGAAAAAGTATTTTTCGGAGGCTATCAACGGCGCCCTAAACCGCCCCCGCGAACTCTTCAAGATGGTCACCCAGACCATGAAGCCAGGATGCATTGAAACCCCCAGCTCGGACACACAAGAATTTTGCAATGAACTATCGGATTACTTCATTAATAAAATCGAGGTAATCCGTGAAAGCATTCAGCAAAACAATTCCCCCCTCAGCCCCCCCTGCAGCCTCTCACACAACACCCATAGTAATTCTTCTATATCAGGTAAGTTCGCCCTGGAACCCATCTCCATCGAGACCACTAAGAATGTCATTTGTACTCTGCGTAATGGCACAGCGCCAAATGACATTATCCCCACTAAACTGCTGAAGGAATGCGCCGACATTCTGGCTCCTCCCATCACGCAGCTTATCAACCAGTCTTTCTTGGAAGGCATAGTGCCCTCACAGTTGAAAGAGGGTATAATCCAACCCATCATGAAGAAACCCTCCCTGGACCCCAAGGATCCACTCCACCGCCGCCCCATAACAAGCCTCAACGTACTCTCAAAGATAATGGAAAAAGTAGTGGTACAACAGCTGCAACAGCATCTAGATACCTACAAGCTACTTGACCCATTGCAATCAGGCTTCCGTCCCGGACACGGGACGGAAACAGCATTGCTGAAAGTATGGGACGATGTTCTCAAGGCCGCAGACGAAGGAGAATCTTGTCTTCTAGTTCTGTTGGACCTAAGTGCCGCTTTCGACACTGTAGACCACAATCTGTTACTGACTCGGCTTGCTGAAGTAGCCAGAGTCGCAGAAGGCGATCTATCTTGGTTCTCCTCTTTTCTGGAAAACCGATCGCAAACAGTGAAGTTAGGACCTTTCACGTCTGACAAACGCACAGTAACATGCGGAGTCCCTCAAGGATCGCCTCTGTCACCAGTGCTGTTTAACATATATCTTCGTCCTCTCTTTGAGATTATTAGCAGCCAAAAACTGCTTTACCACTCATATGCAGATGATACGCAACTGTATTTCCGCATTTGCAACAGACAGGATCACCGCCTCAATCTAGAGACATGCCTCTCTTTGATAGAGGACTGGATGACAAAGAGTTATCTTAAACTCAATGGAGCAAAAACAGAACTTCTCCTGTTTCATGCCAAGCGCAGGAATCAACTTTCAACAGCGTGGACCCCCCCGCCCATTCTGGGCAAGCTCATCACCCCTAGCGCCAAAGTCAAAAGCCTAGGGGTCATTTTTGACTCCTTTATGACAATGGACGCTCAAATAGGATCAGTAGTTAGTGGATCTCACCATCTACTGCGCCTACTACGCAGACTCACTCCGTTTATCCCTAAAGAAGATTTAGCGGTCGTGGTGGGAGCAATTGTAAACTCCAGGCTGGATTATGCAAATGCCCTTTACCTCGGCCTCCCCAAGTACCAAATCGCCCGTCTACAAGTCGTTCAGAATACGGCCGCCAGACTTGTGACTGGGAAAAAACCCTGGGAATCCATCTCACCATCACTGAGGGCACTTCATTGGCTGCCAGTCAAAGACAGAATTGCTTTTAAAGCTCTCTGTCTTACTCATAGATGTGTCCATGGGAATGCCCCACTTTATTTATGCGAAATAATAAAAGCGCATAATCCCAATCGCGTTTTGCGATCCACGAATCGGAACCTACTCCAGGTTCCGAAAGCCAACTTCAAGTCCAAAGGAGAAAGGAGATTCGTGATCCAAGGCCCCAGACTATGGAACGCTTTACCAACCAGCATTCGGTTGGAGGAGAACCACCTAGCATTTAGAAAAAAGGTCAAGACTTTTCTCTTTTGATATCAAAGGAGACAGGAACAACAAGCGCCCAGAGGCGATTCAGTTTGCATGTGTCGCGCTATACAAGTTTTCATTCATTCATTCATTCATTCATTCATTCATTCACACTGTTCGGTGGTCTTGGGGTACCCCTGGCTCCAAAAGCATAATCCAATTTTTAATTGGAAATCGGCCGAGATCCTCTCGTGGTCCCCACAGTGTAGGGCTAGCTGCATTCATGGGCCTGTCAAGTTGTTGTGTGCCTCCTCGCTCTCTGGGTTGCCTCCTGAATACGAGGAGTACCTGGATGTATTCGATAAGGTTCGCGCTGTTGCCTTGCCTCCGCACCGCCCTTACGATTGTGCCATAGATCTACAACCTGGTGCCATTTCTCCTCGTGGCAAGGTATATCCTTTGTCGGTTGCGGAGAATGAGGCCATGGAGGAGTACGTGAAGGAGGCGCTTTCCCGGGGGGACATTCGCAAATCCTCCTCCCCGGCAGGGGCTGGATTTTTCTTTGTAAAGAAAAAGGGCGGAGAATTAAGGCCTTGCATCGACTATAGGGGCCTAAATCGCATCACGATTAAGAATGCATACCCGGTTCCGTTGATTTCCGAGTTGTTTGACCGCCTCAGGGGAGCAACAGTCTTTACCAACCACGACCTGAGGGCTGCGTACAACCAATCAAGGCGGGCGACGAGTGGAAGACCGCGTTCAACACCAGGACCGGTCATTATGAATCCCTGGTTATGCCCTTTGGGTTGTACAATGCACCCGCAGTCTTTCAGGAATTTATCAATGATGTTTTCCGTGACCTGTTGCAGCAGTGTGTGGTGGTCTATTTGGATGATATCTTGGTATACTCCGAATCTATGGAGGCCCACATTCTGGATGTCAAGCGGGTTTGCAACGGTTACGAGAGAACAAGCTTTTCGGTAATTTCACTGATCCCAGGTAACCTTCCTAGGTTACATCATCTCCGCGGAAGGGTTCTCCATGGACCCTGAGAAGGTCTCGGCAGTCCTACAGTGGCCCCAGCCCAGTGGTCTTCGTTCCTTGCAGCGATTTTTGGGCTTCGCCAATTATTATCGGAAGTTCATCAGGGACTTCTCCTCGCTGGCCAAGCCTCTCACGGATCTGACTAGGAAGGGCTGTAGTTCCCAGGCCTGGCCGGTCGAGGCCATCCGGGCCTTTGATGCTCTGAAATCTGCCTTTGTGTCGGCTCCCATACTGTCTCATTCTAATCCTGGGTTGCCTTTTGTCCTCGAGGTGGACGCGTCTGAGACGGGAGTAGGCGCCCTTCTGTCTCAGCATCGGACACCAGAGGGTCCCCTGCTTCCCTGTGGATTTTACTCCAGGAAGCTGTCTCCCGTGGAGTGCAACTACCAGATTGGGGACAGAGAGTTGTTAGCCATCGTGCAGGCTCTCAAGGAGTGGATGAACTTGCTCGAGGGTTCGGTGGTTCCGGTTCTCATCCTGACGGACCACAAGAATCTGACTTACCTTTCGGAGGCCAAGAGATTGACACCCCGTCAGGCCAGATGGCCTCTGTTCCTGTCTCGTTTTAATTACGTGGTCTCCTATTTACCCGGTTCCAAGAACGTCAGGGCGGATGCCTTATCACGTCAGTACTCCGAGCTGTCCAGGGAGGAATCCGGTCATTCCTCCAAATCTGATTTTGGCCGCCATCCGCACCAGCTTGACCTCTCCACTGGGGGAGCAAATTCTGGCGGCTCAACCTGGTGCTCCCGCTGGGAGACCCAACGGCAAATGCTTCGTGCCTGAGGAGTTGCGTACCCGGCTGTTGCGAACCTACCATAACTCCAAGACCGCTGGGCATCCTGGAAAGAATCAGCTGTCCTGGGCTGTCTCACGTTTGTTCTGGTGGCCTTCATTACGCTCCGACATTGCCGCATATATAGCGGCATGTTCTGTTTGTGCTCAGAACAAGTCCCCTCGGCACCTTCCGTTGGGACTTCTACAACCCATTACCACTGGGGAGCGCCCATGGTCACACCTGGGATTGGATTTCATTGTGGTCCTTCCTGCGTCCAGAGGTCATACGGTCATTCTCATGGTTGTCGATCGGTTCTCCAAAATGTGCCACTGTGTTCCACTTAAGAAATTACCTACGGCGCAGGAGTTGGCTACAGTATTCGCCAGGGAGGTCTTCCGGTTGCACGGTTTGCCCAAGGAGATCGTTTCGGATCGGGGAAGCCAGTTTGTGTCCACGTTCTGGCGCGCCTTTTGCTCCCAGTTGGGTATTCAACTCTCCTTCTCTTCGGCTTACCACCCTCAGTCTAATGGGGCCGCAGAGCGATCCAATCAGGCTCTGGAGCAATTCCTTCGTTGCTATGTCTCTGATCACCAGGACAATTGGGTTGACCTTCTGCCATGGGCTGAGTTTGCCAGGAACACGGCGGTTAACTCTTCCTCTGGGACGTCTCCCTTCATGGCCAATTATGGGTTCCAACCTGCCGTGTTACCGGAATCATTCTCTGCCCAAGATATTCCGGCGGTAGAGGACCACCTTTCTGCTCTACGTGCTTCGTAGGTACAGATCCAGAGGTCCCTCAAGGTCTCTGCGCAGCGCCAGAAGCTCCATGCTGATCGCAGACGGTTGCCTGCTCCTTCCTATCAGGTCGGAGACCGTGTATGTTTGTCCAACCACAATCTAAACCTCTGTGTGCCCACTCCCAAGCTGGCTCCTCGCTTTGTTGGTCCCTTCCGGGTACTCCGCAGGGTGAACCCCGTTGCCTATGCTCTTGCGCTCCCTCCTGGTATGCGGATTTCCAATGTGTTTCACGTCTCCCTGTTGAAACCACTAATATGCAATCGCTTCACCTCCTCGGTGCCTCGGCCTCGTCCTGTCCAGGTGGGCGATCATGAAGAATATGAGGTGAGTGATATCCTGGACTCACACTTGGTCCGCGGTCGGTTGCAGTTCTTGGTCCACTGGCGCGGCTATGGTCCAGAGGAGCGTTCCTGGGTTCCCTCCACAGATGTTCATGCTCCGGCTCTGCTCCGAGCCTTCTGCGCGCGCTTCCCCCAGAAGCCGTTTTTTGCCCCGCGGAGGAGGGACCCTTGAGGGGGGAGGTACTGTCATGGTCTTACCTCCTTGCAGCCTCCTTATCACTGACCTGTGCTGGTGGCCATCTTGCCTTCTGGGCTTCTTGTAACTTCCCACATCCTGCGGCTCCTCCTCCCCACTGAGAGGAGCTGAATGCTCAGAACATATATACCACGGCTCCTGCAGTACTCCCTTGCTTGGTCCTTGTCTTACAGCCTCCTGTGATCGTGCTGCTGTTTGGATCACCGACCCGGCTCCTACGGACGTTCCTTCTGGTTCCTGATCCCTGGCTTCGTCTCACCACCCTTTGGCTACTGACTCCGGCTTCGCTGACTTCCATCTCTGGCTATCGACCCTGGCTTCGGCGGAGGACCCTTCTGGCTGTTGATCATTTGTTTGGACTTTACCTTGCTGTTTGGTTTTTTAACCACTTCAATACAGGGCATTAATATACCCTTCCTGCCCAGACCAATTTTCAGCTTTCAGTTCTCTCACGCTTTGAATGACAATTACTCAGTCATGGTACATTATATCCAAACAAATTTTTTATCATTTTGTTCTCACAAACAGAGCTTTCTTTTGGAGGTATTTAATCGCCGCTGGGTTTTTTATTTTTTGTAATATAAGCAAAAAAAGAGAGAAATTTTTGAAAAAAAAACACTTTTTTTAAGTTTCTATCTTAAAATTTTGCAAAAAAATAATTTTTCTTCAGAAATTTGGGCCAAAATGTATACTGCTACATGTCTTTGATAAAAATAACCAAAATTTGTGGATATTATTTGGTCTCTGTGAACGTTATAGAGTCTACAAGCTATGGTGCAATTGATTGAAAAATTATCACATCTGATCACAGCTGATGTACTGACGTCCTATCATTTCTTGAGACTCTAACAATCCAGAAAAGTACAAATAGCCCCCAAATTACCCCTTTTTGGAAAGTAGACATTCCAAGGTATTTAGTAAGAGGCATGGTGGATTTTTTGAAGTTGTAATTTTTTCCCACAATTCTTGGGAAATTTTTTTTTTATTTTTTTTTTACACAAACATGTCATAATAACAAGTTAGTTCTCTCACACAGCACATGCATACTTACAATGACACCCCAAAATACATTCTGCTACTCTTCCTGAGTATGGGGATACCAAATGTGTGGGACTTTTACACAGCCTGGCCACATACAGAGGCCGAACATTGAAGTAGCACCTTCAGGCGTTCTAGGAGCATAAATTGCACATCTAATCTCTCAACTACCAGTTACACTTTTGAAGGCCCTGGAGCACCAGGACAATGGAAACGCCCACAAAATGACCCAATTTTGGAAAGCTAACACCCCAACCTATAATCTTTGAGGCATAATTAGTCTTTTGAACGGTTAATTTTTTTCCAGACGTTTTTGGAATATGTGGAAAAAAAATGAAAACGCATTTTTTTTACACAAAGTTGTCAATTTATAAGATATTTCCAACACAAAGCATGCACATGGAAAAAATTACACCCCAAAATACATTCTGCTACTCCTCCTGAGTATGGGGATACCAAATGTGTGGGACTTTTACACAGCCTGGCCACATACAGAGGCCAAACATTGAAGTAGCACCTTCAGGCGTTCTAGGAGCATAAATTGCACATCTAATCTCTCAACTACCAGTTACACTTTTGAAGGCCCTGGAGCACCAGGACAATGGAAACGCCCACAAAATGACCCCATTTTGGAAAGCCAACACCCCAACCTATAATCTTTGAGGCATAATTAGTCTTTTGAACAGTTAATTTTGTTCCAGAAGTTTTTGGAATATGTGGAAAGAAAATTAAAACGCATTTTTTTTACACAAAGTTGTCAATTTATAAGATATTTCTAACACATAGAATGCACATGGAAAAAATTACACCCCATAATATATTCTGCTACTCCTCCTGAGTATGGCA
The DNA here is from genome assembly GCA_029574335.1 of Rana kukunoris. NCBI lineage: Eukaryota > Metazoa > Chordata > Amphibia > Anura > Ranidae > Rana > Rana kukunoris. The sequence continues at coordinate 102,745,087 of CM056060.1, forward strand.
ATACCACATGTGTGGGACTTTTACACAGCCTGGCCACATACAGAGGCCCAACATCCAAGTAGCACCTCCAGGCGTTCTAGGAGCATAAATTACACACACAAATTCCTGCCAACCTATGACATTGTTGAAGGTCCTTCATATTTCTAACCCATAGCATGTACTGTACATACCAATTACAAACCAAAATACATTCTTCTGAGTAAAGAAAAGATTACCTGCTGTCTTGGTGGTGCAGTGGTCCACAGAGGAGAGCATCGGTCCAGGTAGCAGGCAGATGTGGTCAGTAGCAGCGAAAGGATCGTCCATGCAGCATGCAGGAATACTGTCCATAGTACATGCAGCAGGCAGAGATATGGTTAGTGCAGCCAAAGTATTGGTCCAGGCAGCAGGCAGAACCATCAAGTTTAGGGCCTCGGTCAGGAAAGAATGGGGACAGGGGTAGAGGCTTCTCCCACCCAAATTGCTTTGAAGCCTCCGGGCAACCAGACCCTGTTATAGGAACACAGAAAACCAAAAACTGGTTTTCTGAACTCCGAACACTATTCTGGAGCCCCTCACATATGTGAGACCCCTGTGTGGCAGGGTGCAAGATCAGTCCAAGGGGCAGGCAAAAACATGGTCAACAAGCCGAGGTCAGTGCAGGTAAAAGGCAGAAATAGGCGGTAGGCAGAGGCATAGTCGATACAGTCCAGGGTCAGTTCATGTGAAAGGTAGAAACATGGCGGATAAACAATGCAGACGGCAGGCAGAGGCATAGTCGAGAAGCAGTCCAGGGTCAGTTCACGTGAAAGGCAGAAACATAGCGGATAAACAATGCAGGCGGCAGGCAGAGGCATAGTCGATAGTCCAGGGTCAGTTCATGTGAAAAGCAGAAACATGGCGGATAAACAATGCAGACGGCAGGCAGAGGCATAGTCAATAAACAGGCCAGGGTCAGTTGAGTTGAGGCACAAGGTTGGTTGGTTGGTTGAGGCAGCAGGGAAATCAGCACAGAAATTGAAAACGGGGAAGTGGCAGTCTATTAGGAATTTTGGATTAATAATTTTCTAAAGTGTGATATCGCTTGAAGCATGGTGTCATACATAGGCCAGGTTGGTCGGGACAGTCGGGGCAATAGCAACTGGTGTCCTTCCTAATTCCACGTTTGCTGCACACCCGACATTTTTTTTGACGTCTTCTTTCGGTTGCTGATGGTGGAATTCTGTCAGGAAAATGGCGCTCGTGCAGTCTGCTGACACAATCAGAGCGAATTCTTTGTGGGGCAGAGCCTTGCTGATAGATCAGGGCAGTGACAACATTTTCGATGAATCTGATAAAGGGGATGGGCCTTTGCGTTGATTTTTGATAAATGACATATGAATTATATAGGGCCAAATGAAAGAAGTATATTGCAACTTTTTTGTACCAGAAAAGAGTCTTTCGTATTGAGAGATAGGGCTGCAGCATTTGATCGTTTAGATCCACCCCCCCCCATGTACTTATTATATTCGTTGATACAGCAAGGCTTTCGAACGGTACGGCGTCTCTTGTGAAGTTCCACTGAGGTGTCATTGTGGATAGTCGACAAGATGTAAACGTCTTTCTTATCCCTCCACTTCACGGCCAAAACTTCTTCGTTCCTCAGGCTTGCCGATTGCCCCCTTTGTAGGTTTTTGGTAACTAAACTCTGTGGGAAGCCTTTCCTGTTTTTACGTGCAGTACCACAGGCCAAAGTTTTATTCAGGAATAGGTGGCGAAAAAGGGGCAGACTGGTATAGTAATTGTCCATGTATATGTGATACCCCTTTTGGAAGAGTGGGAATGCCAACTACCATACAATTTTCCCGCTTATTCCCATATACGATGGACACTCAGGGGGCTGGAGATGGGAGTCTCTGCCTTCGTACACACGAAAGGCATTCACATAGCCGGAGGAGCTTTCGCAGAGTTTGTTTAGCTTCAAGCCGTACCTCACTCTCTTACTGGGAATATACTGTTTTATTCCCAACCGGCCAGTGAAATGGACCAGGGATTCGTCCACAGAGATGTTCTGTTCCGGGATGTAAAGTTCAGCAAACTTCTTATTGAAAAAATCTATTAGGGGGCGAATTTTATATAATCTATCAAGGTCCGTGTGATTTTGGGGGGGGCACTGCGAGTTGTCGCTGAAATGCAGGAACCGTATGATCATGTCATAGCGGAACCTGGACATCGTAGCTGAAAAAATTGGCATATGGTGGATGGGCTTTTTAGACCAATACGAATGAACTTCATTTTTTTTTGTAAGTCCCATATTCAGCGTAAGGCCTAAAAACAATCGCATATCCTCCATTGTTAGGGGTCTCCATACAAAGGGGTGGGCATAGCATGAGTTGGGGTTGTTTTGTATGTACTGACGTGCAAAAAGATTTGTTTGGTCAATGATGGTTTGAAGGAACTCATTAGGGAAAAATACATTTAAAAAATCGATTTCAGAGAAACCTTCGGTGTTGGCCTGCACACCTGGCTGTGCTGTGAAAGGGGGGATTGTGGCTGACCCTGTGCTAGAAGGCAGCCACAACGGGTTGGCCAAGCCATCCGGTAGATGGGTTTGGGACCTACTTCCTCGGCGTGGAATTCCGGTGCTTGTACTGGGCCCTTCCTCCTGGGGTATAGCGCCGTTAGCATTTGCTGATTGGCCACTGGGGTGGCCGGCGCTGCTGGTAGATGCCTGGGGTTCAGACCGTGGTACTTTTGGATGGACTACTTCCTCCTCCGACGATTCGGATGTACTGATTTGGGGGGGTTCGTATTCCGAACCTGAATCAAAAATGGTCTCAGTACTGTGATGGGGCGGTGAGAGCTCCCCGCTGCTCTCATCGCTCTGGGCTATAATTTGGTATGCCTCTTCTGTGGAAAATAATTTTCTGGACATGGTGGCAGGTACTCGGGTACGTCTGATGGGGGTGACGGGTGCTCTTGATGTGGGTGACAGGTACTCAGGTACTTCTGATGGAGGTGACGGGTACTTCTGATAAGGGTGACAGGTACTACTTTTTTATGGGGGTGACAGATACTCCTGATGGATGTGACAATTACCCTTGATGGGGGTGACGCGTACTCAGGTACTCCTGATGGAGGCGACGGGTACTCAGGTACTCCTGATGGAGGCGGCAAGTACTCCTGATGGGGGGCGACAGGTTCTGAGGTACTCTTGATGGGGGGTGACGGGTACTCTTGGTGGGGCGACGGGTACTCGGGTACTCTTGGTGGTAGTGACAGGTACTCTTGATGGCGGGTGTGACAGGTACTCTTGATGGGGGGGGGTGACAGGTACTCTTGATGGGGGGGGGGTGACAGGTACTCTTGATGGGGGGGGGGGTGACAGGTACTCTTGATGGGGGGGGGGGTGACAGGTACTCTTGATGGGGGGGGGGGGGGTGACAGGTACTCTTGATGGGGGGGGGGGTGACAGGTACTCTTGATGGGGGGGGGTGACAGGTACTTGGTACTTGATGGGGGGGTGACAGGTACTTTTATTTTGATGGGGGGTACGCCATTTACTCTATATTGCGGGGGGGGGGGGGGGGCAATCTGGACACTTTACCTTGTACCAACTGTAACTCACTGTTTCTGATATCTTCTTCTCACACAGGATCCGTGTGTGAGGAGAAGAGCCCAGAGACAGCGGTTACAACGCTGTTTGTTTACATTTGTGACTGGCTGTGATTCGACACAGCCGGTCACATGGTAAAGAGCCAAATTTCATTGGCTCTTTACCCAGATCGGGACGAGGCAATGTCCAGGGGACGAGCCTCGTGCCCGATCACCGCAATTCGCGCGCACGATTGCCGCGCTGCACGCGCGCGGGACAGTGCACGCCAACTTGTTGTTTGAGTGACCGGCTGTGATTGGAAACAGCCGGTCACGTGTAAAAGAGCCAATTCTATTGGCTCTTTACCGCGATCCGGGACGGGCTGTCTCCGAGAGACTCGCCGTGTCGCCGATCGCCGCCCTCAGATCTGTGAGGAACCCGCCGTAGCGCCGAGAAGGGATGGACGTTGGGTAACGTCCACTCTCATCGGCGAGGGGTTCCTCCGGACGGGTTTTTCTTATACGCCGGTATGGAAGGGGTTAATAAAGACCTTCTTCTTCATTTACATCTGTGTACGTCGGATTCATGCTTCCTGACATGTACACACATCAGACCAAAATATCCCAGGAGACATGTCCGATGAAAACGGTCCGTCGGACCGTTTTCATCGGACATGTCTCTTTGTGTGTACGCGGCCTAAGATTCAAAACTGTTCTTTACACCCACATTGTATGAGCAATGGATGCACTCAATAAACTGTTTGGCTTTCCCCAGTCTCCTCATCCACCTCCTCCTCTATATAGCTAGTACAATCACAATGCTTACAGCTGTTACAACTAGAAATCCTTGCCAGTGCCTTTCCAAAACAAAAAAGTATTTGTCTTGTTCCATGTTTTTTTTACTCCTTCTGTCATCCCACAAAAAGGAAAAGGATGTGATGTCAGAGGAAATAATCTGCAAAAGGCATAGCAACTTACTGTGCATAAAAATGCATGTCTGTGTATGTTAACCACTTCCCCACCGCGCCATAAGCATTTTACTGCTACGGCGCGGTGGAGTTACTTTGACACGATGTCCCTGGGACGTCGTCGTGCACTTCCGCGATTGCGCGTCCCCTGGGACGCGCTCGCGAAAGTGTCCGTGCTCGCCGGGTCTAGAAGACCCGGCGCATCACGGATCACGGTAAATTGCTGCTGATAGCGGCCGTTTACCACGTGATCGCACCGTCGAATGACGGCGCGATCACTTGTAAACAAACCGGTTCCTCCCTCTCCTCCCTCTGCTCTCTGTACCGTTCGGTACAGTGTGCGAGGAGAGGGGGGGGGAGCGGGGTGTCAGCAGCTGAGCTGTGGCTGGATCTGTGACAAATGCAGTCACAGATCCAGCCATCCCTCAAAACATCCCAGCTCTGCAATCCCCCAGTACCCAGCAATCCCCAGTACCCAGCAATCCCCCAGTACCCAGCAATCCCCCAGTACCCAACAATCCCCCAGTACCCAACAATCCCCCACAATACCCCAGTACCCAACAATACCCCAGTACCCAACAATACCCCAGTACCCAACAATACCCCACAATACCCCAGTACCCAACAATACCCCACAATACCCCAGTACCCAACAATACCCCAGTACCCAACAATACCCCAGTACCCAACAATACCCAACAATACCCCAGTACCCAACAATACCCCAGTACCCAACAATACCCCACAATACCCCAGTACCCAACAATACCCCAGTACCCAACAATACCCCACAATACCCCAGTACCCAACAATACCCCAGTACCCAACAATACCCCAGTACCCAACAATACCCCAGTACCCAACAATACCCCACAATACCCCACAATACCCCAGTACCCAACAATACCCCACAATACCCCAGTACCCAACAATACCCCAGTACCCAACAATACCCCACAATACCCCAATACCCCAATAAGCCATGAATAAGCACTGATCCAGTGCGAAACGCGTCGGCTGTTCCTTGTTTCTACTGCTGTGACCCTATTTTTGTACATGCTGTCTATTGAATAAAAGACCACCCATCAGGTTTTGGAGTGCGGCTATCCATTTTTCTTTGTCTTCAATACCCCACAATACCCCAGTACCCAACAATACCCCAGTACCCAACAATACCCCAGTACTCGGCAATGCCCCAGTACTCGGCAATGCCCCAGTACTCAGCAATGCCCCAGTACTCAGCAATGCCCCAGTACTCAGCAATGCCCCAGTACTCAGCAATGCCCCAGTACTCAGCAATGCCCCAGTACTCAGCAATGCCCCAGTACTCGGCAATGCCCCAATACCCTGCATGATACTTTGCAATACCCCAATACTCTGCAATACCGCCTATGGGGATTTTTAAGTAGCAAAGTTTGGCGCCATTCCACGAGTGTGCGCAATTTTGAAGTGTGACATGTTGGGTATCTATTTACTCGGCGTAACGTCATCTTTCACATTTTGAAAAAAAATTGGGCTAACTTTACTGTTTTGTTTTGTTTTAAGCACAAAACAGTTTTTTTTTTAAAACACGCGTTCAATAAATTTCTGCGAAAATACCGTGCGAGATAAAAAGTTGTAACGGCCGCCATTGTATTCTCTAGGGTCTTTGCTAAAAAAGCATATATAATGTTTTGGGGTTCTATGTAATTTTCTAGCAAATAAATGATAATTTTTCCATGTAGGAGAGAAATGTCAGAATTGGTCTGGGTGTTCCAGAACGCCTGATGGCGCTCCCTGCATGTTGGGCCTCTGTATGTGGCCACGCTGTGTAAAAGTCCCACACATGGGGTATCGCCATACTCGGGAGGAATAGCAGAATGTGTTTTGGGGTGTAATTTGTGGTATGCATATGTTGTGTGTGAGAAATAACCCGCTAATATGACAGAAACAAGTTTTTTTTTTTTTTTTTTTTTTTTTTACAGAATTTTCAGTCGTTTTTCTTTTATAGCGCAAAAAAAAAAAACCCAGAGGTGATCAAATACCACCAAAAGAAAGCTCCATTTGTGTGAAAAAAAGGACAAAAATTTCAAATGGGTAGAATGTTGTATGACTGAGTAATTGTCATTCAAATTGTGAGAGCACCGAAAGCTGAAAATTGGTCTGGTTAGGAAGGGTGTTTAAGTGCCCAGTGGTCAAGTGGTTAAAAATGCACGTCAATGGCATGCAACACACTTCCAATTGTTTTGCATTTTTATGTTTTCCTGTCAACAGGTCCTAATATTTAAAGCCAAACACCAGAGATGATATATTGTGTATTTGTAGCACCCTCTAGTGCTCAGACTAGGGTAGGTAAATGTTGTTTCTGACTCACAGTAGCTGGGTAAGTCTGGGATTTTGGTCAGGGGTTACTGTAGGTCAGGCCTCTGGTACCTCCCCCTTGTTGTAGAAGCTTGGGGAAGTTTCTGGAAGCTAGTGGGTGGAGGCCAGGGGGCTCTAGTCTGCATATTTATGGAAATCTGTTAATAATCAGGCAGGAAGCCTGGCAGGGTGGCTGAGTCAGCCCAAAAAATATAGTAGAGCCTGGCCAGCATGGGAGTCGGGTGGAAGATGGAGTCAGGAAGCTGTGTCGTGTAGCCTGGAAGGGGACCCCGCAGTGTTGCCAACCTACCAGATTGAAATTTACTTACCCAACACCTAAAATTTACTGGCACAGCCAAGTTTTTACTGGCAGTTCCAAAAATTACAGTTTTAAGTGCAAATTTAAGTATTTAGGTTACAAACAAATACAATATGCAATTAGCAATATGATTTAAGGTAGATAATAAGGCAAAAAACATAGGGCCAGATTCACGTATTCCAGAGCATCTTTGCTCTGGAGTAACGCATCTCATTTGCGTTGCGCTGCCGTAATTTTAGGAGCAAGTGCTGTCATTCACGAAGCACTTGCTCCTAAAGTTGCGGCAGCGCATCACAAATGAGCCGGCGGAATTCAAATGTAGCGGGTACGGGGCGTGTAGTATGCTAACTACGCGCGATCCTGCCGCCAACGTACTGCGCATGCGTCGAGTGTCAAAACATCCCCGTGCGCATGCTCCAAAATCTGTGAATGAACGTCAATGACGTCACATTCCCATTCATGACCGTTTTACGCAAGCGACGTTTTTTTTTTTTTTTTCCGACGCGATGACGACGCCTATACCTAACATAGGATACTCCAACCCCATGTAGGTATATCTATGCGCCGCGTATCCCGTCCGGAAACGTCGTATCGTCATTGCGTCGCGCCGGATTTCGATTGTGAATTGCCGATTTCCGCTCATTAACATATTTTTTGAGCGTAAATCGGCAGGAACGCCCCCGGCGCCATTTTTAAGTTGAAGTAACGATGCGATGGCGAAACTCAGTTACGCTGCTCGCATCGGAACTTCAACCCGGCGTTTCTTGTTTTCTGGTTACAGAAAACAGAAACGCCGGCTCAAAGCCACAGTTAGGCTGGCGGATCACTCGATCCGCCAGCGTAACCTTTCCTGAATCTGGCCCATATTTCCTACTTTATTTTTGATATAGTAAGTAAGAAGCTCAGGGACAGGCTTTAGGAGAGCAAGAAGTTAGAATGGGTGACACACATAAAATTGGCTCTCACAGTCACACTGACAGCAGTGTGCAGCAGCACAGATGATGATGAGACCTCACTGACACAACATATCCTATGCTGAGTCACAGTGACAGTCTCTCTCCAAGTCAAGTGATCCCTCCAGTCCACTCAAGTCCAAACAGCACTGGGGGTCCTGGTCCCAGCCTGCCTTGCTCCTATACCGCAGGCTCTGGCTGCTCTCCATTGCACCATGACATCACGCGAAATGCTCAGGCACCGCCTCCGCCAAAGCCACATGATCACACTGTAGTAGGCACTCAGAGGGTCTCAGCTCCGGACCAAGCCGAGCGTCACAGCTATATTTTTTACTGGCAACCTTTTATTTTTACTGGCATTTACTGGCAGGAGAACATTTCCTGTTTTTTACTGGCTGTCAATAAAAATTCTGACGGTTGGCAACACTGGGACCCCGTGACTGAGGAGGGGGCTCTGCCTCCAGGATGCGAGCTAAGAAAAGAAAGAAGTACAGAGGGATCTCTACTAACCTACAGTCTCTTCTAGGAGACACTCTGGCTTGCAAACAAGGGCCTAGAAAGTAGGAGGCCTAAACAGCGTTCTCTTCCATTGCAGCAGGATTTCCAGGGACAGTGTGAGTACATCTACACCCCAAGGGCCTAAAAGGGGGAGAGCAGCCTGATGCAATATCTATCAAGCTTTCGAAGATAGTGCCAACAAGCTAAACCTAATCCCTTATTCTGGAACATTTCACCAAGCAGCCAGGTGGGATGGTATTTTTAAGAAAAGGTATAGACAGCTCATACAGGTTGTGACTTTGCTAGAATTCCACCCAGGGGACACATAGATCCTAGAAGGAGCCATTGCCATTTCTAAAAAAAACTGTTGCTGTTCCAGAGGGAATACAATCGTGAATTCGTCATTTTTACAGTGTACATAGAAAAGGAAGTTGTCCTCATTAGTTGTTTCACAAGTCAAGTTGAGCTCCCATAAGCCCTATAACTTATCCAAGTTGTTTTCCCCAATATAACAGCAAAAAGAAGCCCATAGACTGATTCCTTGTTCTTGAATGAGAGTTAAAAATGTGTGTTGCCTGGCTTTACAGGAATAGGGGGACCCAAAAATCCTGCGGCCCTCTAGGGAGTAGTACCCTCACATACTTGCATTGGTCCAGCTTGGCACAATGTAAGTATCCATATGGGATACCTGATGAAATCTCTGTGGAAGCTATACAGTACATCACTGTAGTAGCCCAAGTTACTACAATGATGGCACAGCCACCATTCAGAGAACACATTGCGTTTTTCTTTATGAATGGAAAGCATTCATTGATTGGACGAGGTGGAGATTGTGATGGCACCACCACACCTCTACACTTCATCTACTACTACAGTGACTTACATCTTCCACAGAGGCTGATCAGCCCCTCTAATGTAAACATAGGGCCAGATTCATGTAGATGGGAGCATCTTTGCTCCGGAGTAACGCTTCTCATTTACGTTACTCTGCCGAATTTTTAGCAGCAAGTGCTGTCATTCACGAAGCACTTGCTCCTAAAGTTGCGGCAGCGTAACGAAAATGAGCCGGCGGAATTCAAATTGGGCGGGTACGGGGCGTGTAGTATTTAAACTAAGCGCGATCCCGCGGCGAACGTACTGCGCATGCGTCGAGTGTCAAAGCATCCCCGTGCGCATGCTCCAAATTCTGTGAATGAACGTCAATGACGTCACATTCCCATTCATGATCTTTTTACGCAAGCGACGACGTTTTTTTTTTTTTTTTTTCGACGACGATGACGACGCCTATACCTAACATAGGATACTCCAACCCCATGTAGGTATATCTTCGCGCCGCGTATCGCTTCCGGAAACGTCGTACCGTCATTGCGTCGCGCCGGAATTCGCTCGTGAATTGCCGATTTCCGCTCATTAACATATTTTTTGAGCGGAAATCGGCGGGAACGCCCCCGGCGCCATTTTTAAGTTGAAGTAACGATGCGATGGCGAAACTCAGTTACGCTGATCGCATCGGAGCTTCAACCCGGCGTTTCTTGTTTTCTGGTTACAGAAAACAGAAACGCCGGCTCAAAGTCACAGTTAGGCTGGCGGATCACTGGATCCGCCAGCCTAACTGTTCTTGAATCTGGCCCATAAAGTACACCTGTCAGGAGAGAGGTATAGCTTCCCTCCAACCACTTATATATTGTGACAAAGTCGCAGAAATAGCGGTAATGTAATGCAGCAAAGTCGCTGATCTTAAGCAATAAATACGGCTTTATTGCACACAAAAGAAATAAAACAAAATAGCCTACTCCAATTTAGGAGGCTAACTAACAGTAGTGTCCCTCACTACACTGTACTGGAGGGGCTATTCCAGCCTCCAGTATAAAACAAACAGAATAACAGTCCAAATAAACAATTATCGGTGACAGACCTTGTTCCTCCAATGCAGACAGTTTCCAACCTATCCGTCCAGCTCAGCATACCTCTCACACTGAGCTCTCACTTCCCACTTCCTTACCAGGTGACTGTTAATTAATAGGGGGAAGAGAGGAAGTTTACCTGTTGGCCAGGCTTAACCCCTTCCAGGGCAGGGAACGCTGACCTTTCCAGTCTCTCACTGGTGTACATACAATCCTACGATCCTTACCAAACTGCCCTGTACCAACACTTCTATGTTGGCAGGATACCGCACAGTACACCCATGAATACACAATACCTCCATGGTTCTATGCTTCTGAATCCAACAAGGTTTTACCAATTTACTGGCCACCAAAGTCAGGGCACTGCCAGAGTCCACCAGGGCCACTGTCTCTTGTTTGTCCAGCAGGACAGGTATTCGGAAGGTATGTCCCCCTTCTACCAGGCCTGCTAAACAAATGAGCCCGCAAAAGTCAGAGGAATCTTCCCCTAGTCCACACTGCATTGGCTCAGGAACAGGGCATCTCGCCCTGACATGTCCTTTGGCGCCACACTCAAAACAAGTTATGGAGTTTCTCCTAGGGTGGTCCTCTTTCCCAGGGTTTTGACTTCTAAAGTCTGTTTTGGAAAAACGGGCATTCCGGATCCGAAGTCTGCTTCCACTCCACTCCTCCGGTCCCCTGGTCTCTGTATTTTCCCGATCGTCCTAGAGAGAGATCGGTCCAAATTTTCGGTAGACAGGTATCGCTCCACTTGTGCGACCATACTATCACAGTCCAGGGGATTTCCCTGAGTGACCCACTCCCGGAGGCCATTTGGAAGCTCTCTCATGTAACGGTCCAGTACAAGCGCTTCTATAATCTGTGCAGGGGTTTGAGTCTCTGGTTTGAGCCACTTCCGAGCCAGATGAATTAAATTGAACATCTGGGATCTTGGCGCTTTTCCTTCTTTGAACCTCCAATTGTAGAAACGCTGGGCCCTCACTGTGGAAGTCACGCCTAAGCGAGCCAGGATCTCTCCTTTCAATTTGGGATAGTCTGCAGCAGCCACCTCATCCAGATCAAAATAGGCTTTCGGTGCTTCTCCCAGGAGGAAGGGTGCAATGATTCCAGCCCACTGTTCTGGGGCCCAGCCTTCTCGGGTGGCGGTCCGTTCGAACGCCAGTAGGTAAGTCTCCACATCATCATCCGGGGTAATTTTCTGCAGACAGCTGCTTGCACGTATTTGGCTTACCCCCCTTGCTGGTGGGTTAGAAGACCCTTGGGTAGTCATCTGATCCAGGGTTGCTTTGAGAACAGCATGGTCTGACTTTTGTGCTTCAGTCAAAGCTTCAATCTTTAAAGTCAGGAGCCTGTTGGTCTCCTGCTGTACTGCAGCTGCGGCAGCTGCCTGTCTATTAGTCTCTTGTTGTGCTGCAGCTGAGGCCGCTACCTGTCTATTAGTCTCTTGCTGCACAGAGACAGCTTGTAACAGGGCTTTCACAATACCTTCCATTTTCTGGGTCCTGTACCTTTAAGGCCACTGTAACTGTAAATTGATCGGTACAACAGCAAACATCTCACTTCTGACACCACTTGTGACAAAGTCGCAGAAATAGTGGTAATGTAATGCAGCAAAGTCGCTGATCTTAAGCAATAAATACGGATTTATTGCACACAAAAGAAATAATACAAAACAAAATGTCCTACTCCAATTTAGGAGGCTAACTAACAGTAGTGTCCCTCACTACACTGTACTGGAGGGGCTATTCCAGCCTCCAGTATAAAACAAACAGAATAACACTCCAAATAAACAATTAACGGTGACAGACCTTGTTCCTCCAATGCAGACAGTTTCCAACCTGTCTGTCCAGCTCAGCATACCTCTCACACTGAGCTCTCACTTCCCACTTCCTTACCAGGTGACTGTTAATTAATAGGGGGAAGAGAGGAAGTTTACCTGTTGTCCAGGCTTAACCCCTTCCAGGGCAGGGAACGCTGACCTTTCCAGTCTCTCACTGGTGTACATACAATCGTGTACCCTGTCACAATATATATATATATATATATATATATATATATATATATATAATATATTTTTTATAGCGCCCCTGTTACCGTGTGTTTGTATACAGAAGCGACCGCACGCGTAAGTCCCGCCCACATATGAAAACGGTGTTCAAACCACACATGTGAGGTATTGCTGCAAACGTTAGAGCGAGAGCAACAATTTTGGCCCTAGACCTCTTCTCCAACTAAAAAGATGTAACCAGTAAAAATATTTAAAGCCTCACCTATGGGGATTTTTAAGTAGCGAAGTTTGGCGCCATTCCACAAGCGTGTGCAATTTTGAAGGGTGACATGTTGGGTATCTATTGACTCGGCATAACTTCATCTTTCATATTATGCGAAAACATTGGACTAACTTTAATGTTTTTTTTTTTTTAAAGCACAAAACTGTTTTATTAAAAAAAAACGCATTTGAAAAATTGCTGCGAAAATACCGTGCGCGATAAAAAGTTGCAATGACCGCCATTGTATTCTCTAGGGTCTTTGCTAAAAAAGCATATATATTTAATGTTTATTCCATGTAGGAGAGAAATGTCTGGGTGTTCCAAAATGCCTGATGGTGCTCCCTGCATGTTGGGCCTCTGTATGTGGCCACACTGTATAAAAGTCTCACACATGTGGTATCGCCATACTCGGGAGGAATAGCAGATTGTGTTTTGGGGTGTAATTTGTGGTACGCATATACTGTGTGTGAGAAATAACCTGCTAATATGAACATTTTATAGAATTGAGGGGAACCACGCGCCAAAAATAAGGAAAGGGGGGAGGGGGGGTGCAATTGATTGCAAGTGAAAGCTGCTCCCTAGATAATGCAGAGTGCTGGATTATAACTTGTGTACGAGTGGGATAGGGGCGCTGAAGAAATTATGTTATATATAAATATACATATACAAAGGTGCTAAAAAATGGTGGGGTGCTTAGGATGATCAGTGTGAACTAGCTGAATAAGCAATCACATGCATTGGAAGTAAATTACAACAGACAACAAAACTGTGATAGTACAAACAATTAATGCAATGTGCAGTGGACAATATATTGTCTAAAGTCCATATGTAAAATTAGGTCAATTGAGCTTTAAGGCCTCGTACACACGATCAAATCTGTCTGCTGGAAACGGTCTGCTAGACCGTCCCAGCAGACAGATTCGATCGTGTGTACGGCCGAGCCGACGGATTTGGCCACCCGACAGATTTCAAAGCATGCTTTGAAATCTATCGGGTAGGAATCCGTCCGCCCGACATGTCTGCTGGTTAGTACACTTACCAGCAGACATGTCGTCTCGCACCGCCGCCGAATGGATTCGGCGCATGCGCGGAAGTGTTTTACTTCCTGGTGCGGTGACGTGGCGGCGTCAACGTCACCGCCACGTCATCGCCACATCAGCGCGCCGTCTGCTGGCGGGGATTTTGGTTTGCTCGTGTGTACACGCGAGCAAACCAAAATCCTAACAAACAGATTTGTTCAAATCGGTCGGTCCGACCGATTTGAACAAATAGATTGCCTCGTGTGTACGAGGCCTAAGAGTCAACTGCTTAACATTGACGATCCGATAACACTTGATGGACATGTGTGCGGGCATCATAAAAGAGAGAAAACAATCTCCATAGTGTAAAACGGTTTAATATATTAAAAATAAAATTGCAGTGCCGAGTGGCCTCTTACTTGTGGTGGTGCCCGTATCCCGGCACTGAGGCTGTAGGCTTATAGGGATAATGAAGAGAGCTGCGGTCGTTAGCTATAAAGCTGGCGTGCGTTCCACCGCCGTCGGCTAGGAAACCAGAGGACCGGAAGTTGGTATGTTATTGCGTGCCCAGGTACCGCCTCGACGTACGTTTCGTTGTTGTCGTCATCAGGAAGCGTCAATGTTAAGCAGTTGACTCTTAAAGCTCAATTGACCTCATTTTAAATAATAGGTCAACATCATCTGGTAAGGAGCCATCTATCCTCACTTGTGGTGATCTTTTCTGGTGAAGGTGGAACCAACATTTGGAAGACCTTTTGAGCACGGAGCACTTTTTACTTTAGTATTGCACAATATTGCTGGTGCAATAGTTTTACATATGGACTTTAGACAATATATTGTCCACTGAGCATTGCATTAATTGTTTGTACTATCACAATATGAACATTTTGTGAAAAAAAATCCTGATTTTGCAAAGAACTGTGGGGAAAAATTACAACTTCAAAAAACTCACAATGCCTCTTTCTAAATACCTTGGAATGTTTTCTTTCCAAAAAGGGGTCATTTGGGGGGTATTTGTACTTTTCTGGCGTGTTAGGGTCTCAAGAAACGAGAGAGGCTGTCAGTACATCAGATGTGATCAAATTGATCAATTTTCAGTAATTGGTACCATAGCTTGTAGACCCTATAACTTTCACCCAAACTAAATAATATCCAATTTATTTTATTTTTTTACCAAAGATGTGTAGCAGTATACATTTTAGGCCAAATTTATGAAGAAAAATAACTTTTTTGCAAAATTTTATAATAGAAATGAAGAAAAATTCATTTTTTTACACAATTTTCGTTCTTTTTTAATTTATAGCGAAAAAAATAAAAACCGCAGAGTTGATCAATTACCACCAAAAGAAAGCTCTATTTGTGGGGGGAAAATGACAAAAATGTAATTTGGTTACAATGTTGTATGACTGAGTTATTGTCATTCAAAATGTGAGAGCACCGAAAGCTGAAAATTGGTCTGGTCATTAACCACTTGACTACTGGGCACTTAAACCCACTTAATAACCAGACCAATTTTCAGCTTTCGGTGCTCTCACATTTTGAATGACAATAACTCAGTCATACAACACTATAACCAAATGAAATTTTTGTCCTTTTTTTCCCCACAAATAGAGCTTTCTTTTGGTGGTATTTTATCACCTCTGCGGTTTTTATTTTTTTCACTATAAATGAAAAAAGAACGAAAATTTTGTAAAAAAATGAATTTTTCTTCATTTCTATTATAACATTTTGCAAAAAAGTAATTTTTCTTCATAAACTTGGCCTAAAATGTATACTGCTACATATCTTTGGTAACAAAACAAAAAAAATTTAGATATTATTTAGTCTGGGTGAAAGTTATAGGGTCTACAAGCTATGGTACCAATTACTGAAAATTGATCAATTTGATCACATCTGATGTACTGACATCCTCTCTCATTTCTTGAGACCCTAACATGCCAGAAAAGTACAAATACCCCCCAAATGACCCCTTTTTGGAAAGAAGACATTCCAAGGTATTTAGAAAGAGGCATTGTGAGTTTTTTGAAGTTGTAATTTTTCCCCAAATTCTTTGCAAAATCAAGATTTTTTTCATTTTTATTTTCTTTCCACAAAATTTTCATATTAGCGGGTTATTTCTCACACACAGCATATGCATAGCACAAATTACACCCCAAAACACATTCTGCTATTCCTCCCGAGTATGGCGATACCCCATGTGTGGGACTTTTTGACACAGCGTGGCCACATGGAATGGCGCCAAACTTTGCGACTTAAAAATCCCCATAGGTGACGCTTTAAATATTTTTACTGGTTACATCATTTTAGTTGGAGAAGAGGTCTAGGGCCAAAATGATTGCTCTCGCTCTAACGTTCGCAGCGATACCTCACATGTGTGGTTTGAACACCGTTTTCATATGTGGGCGGGACTTGCGTATGCGTTCGCTTCTGCATGCGAGCTCACGGGGACAGGGGCGCTGTATGCCCAGAGTATTGCGGAGTATGCCCAGAGTATTGCGGAGTATGCCCAGAGTATTGCGGAGTATGCCCAGAGTATTGCGGAGTGCGGAGTATGCCCAGAGTATTGCGGAGTATGCCCAGAGTATTGCGGAGTATGCCCAGAGTATGCCCAGAGTATGCCCAGAGTATTGCGGAGTGCGGAGTATGCCCAGAGTATGCCCAGTATTGCCCCCCAGAGTATGCCCAGTATTGCCCCCCAGAGTATGCCCAGTATTGCCCCCCAGAGTATGCCCCCCAGAGTATGCCCAGTATTGCCCCCCAGAGTATGCCCAGAGTATGCCCAGTATTGCCCCCCAGAGTATGCCCAGAGTATGCCCAGTATTGCCCCCCAGAGTATGCCCAGAGTATGCCCAGAGTATGCCCAGTATTGCCCCCCAGAGTATGCCCAGTATTGCCCCCCAGAGTATGCCCAGAGTATTGCAGAGTGTTGCCCCCCCAGAGTGTTGCCCCCCCAGAGTGTTGCCCCCCCAGAGTATTGCCCAGCATTGCAGAGTATGTGCAGCAGGGATGGCTGAGCAGGGAGGGATGGATGGATGGATCTGTGACTACATTTGTCACAGATCCAGCCCGCAGCACTGGCGCTGCCATCCGCTCCCTCCCCTCTCCTCTCACACTGTACCGATCGGTACAGAGAGAGGAGGGAGGAACCGGCGTCATCAAATGACGCCGGTCTGTTTACATCTGATCGCGCCGTCATTGGACGGCGCGATCACGTGGTAAACCGCCGCTATCAGCGGCGATTTACCGTGATCCGTGACCCGGTCACGGACATTCCCGCGTGCGCGCCCCAGGGGGCGCGCGGGAGCGCGACTCTGGAATCACGTTATATATATAACGTGATCCCAGAGTTAAGCAACCACCTTGCCGCCGTTATTTTTCGGCAGGTGGTTGCTAAGTGGTTAAGGGGGTTTACGTGCCCGGTGGTCAAGTGGTTAAACCAATATATATATATATATATATATATATATATATATATATTATATATATATATATATATATATATATATATATATATATATATATATAAATAACATGTAGCATTGACCCCCGAAGGAGCTGCTAGTTTGATTTGGGCCTGCACCAATAAACCCCACTAACTTGGCTCAATCCTCTTGGCACAGCTGTGATGCAATGCAATACAATACAATGTAAGACAGTACAAAATACCTGTATTGTCACCCCAGGATCCACTGACTGCACCTGGTGGGAGAAAACAATACGCCACAACAACTGGATACTTAACCAGAGATATATTTTACTGTAGAATATGCAAAAAAAGTGATTACAGTAATTGTGCTGTCATCCCAACATAAGACAACAGCACAATGGATTTCAATATAAACAATTTGGAAAAACAGTATACATATATATGTCTATACCTGGGAGCTCCCCCTACTTTTTAAGCTATGTGTGAGATCTCACTTAAAGTAGTTATTACTGGATTGTCTTTTCTTCGCTAGCTAAAGTGGCTCCTTATGATTTGTAATCCACAGTTTTGGTGAGTTAAATTGAAGTGAAAATGCTCCTGGTGTAGCTGTAACAACAATTTTAACATTGCTTGAGACATCAAGGTAGATAGGCCTCAAGCCTTCTCAGTGTCAGTTGCTCTGCTCCTTCGTGGAACTATAATTTCCAGTGAGGCCTGTATATGAGTCTAACTGCATGTGAGATTTAACAAACTGTGGGCCGTGACCCGCTCACCCAGTGAGGCTCTGTGTGGTAACTTTTGTCCGGTGACTGCAACTTGCTTCTCCGTCAGCTCCACTGGGTGGATCCCGTCCTCCGATGCTCGGATGAGTGTCTCTGGGTCTCTGCAATACTGGCCACCGTCTCTCCACAGGTCCTCTCAGGCAGGCCACACGATTCCAAGAGACCTAAAATGGCTGCTCCGGCTCCTTTTATCTCCTACCCAGCATGCACTGCTCAAGAAGGTGTTCATGAGTAGGTCACCAAACCTCCCGGGTGAGAAAGGTCAGCTTCCTCCTCCCAAAACAACAGTCACTTCCTGTCTAGTCTTTTGTGCTTCTTTCAGGAAAATATCTGCATTACCAGTATTTGGTCACTAGATGGCTCCAAATACTCAAACATAGCAATGTCCATAGACGTTTTATTAAAGTATACAAACACACATCAACATGGGAGAATATCAGCGCTATAAACACAATAACATAAAATACCATAAATAACCAGTGTTGCTTATCGTCCTTTAAAAAAGTAATTAGTTACAGTTACAAATGTCCGAAAAAGTAATTGAGTTAGTGACTCAGTTACTACATTGGCAAAGTAATTAGTTACTCAGCAAAGTAACTGACTTTTTTTTTGCCGGCGTATGACCACCACCTCATTTTCCAGCTAAAATGTTGGTTTTGGGATATACTCACTGTATAAGACGACCCCTTACTGTGACATCATACATGCCTCACTGTGCCACCTGTAACATGCCTTACTGACAGTGAGGCATGTTACAGGCACAGTGAGTAAGGCATGTTACAGGCACAGTGAGTGAGGCATGTTACAGGCACAGTGAGTGAGGCATGTTACAGGCACAGTGAGTGAGGCATGTTACAGGCACAGTGAGTGAGGCATGTTACAGGCACAGTGAGTGAGGCATCTTACAGGCACAGTGAGTGAGGCATCTTACAGGCACAGTGAGGCATGTTACAGGCACAGTGAGGCATGTATGGTGGCACAGTGAGTAACTGTGCCATCATACATGCCTCACTGTGCCTGTAAAATGCCTCAACGGCGACCTCCCTACCTTCTCCTGCGGCCATCCTCCATTATTTAAAAGCCGCGCCTCCCCCTCTGACTGTTCCGTCTGTGATAGGCGGAACAGTAATTTTCCCAGCAGAGCCTCTGTTCAGTGTTCCATCTATCACATATGTCCTCTCGTCCGAGGCCGAGGCTGAGGATGAAAAGGCATCCGTGATAGGCTGAATACTAAACAGAGGCTCTGCTTAGAAAATTAGTGTTCCGCCTATCATGGACGGAACAGTCAGAGGGGGAGGCGCGCTTTTTTTAATAATAAATGGCCGACGGCGATGGCTGAGTCACAGGTAGGTGTAATTAATGGGAACGGCGTTGCTGTGAGGGGAAGAGTAATCTGGTAGATTACTCGTTACCCTCAAAAGGGGCATCGTTAGGTAACGGCGTTTATTTTAACGCCGTTACTTACAACACTGTAAATAACATAAACTTTGTTTACAAAACCATAAATCTAACTAGTGTTGGTCTAAGCAGGAACTCTATACCCCTATGAGGGGAAAAAAACATAATGCACTGCGGTAACTTTCAGTGTATTGATAGGCCTCCTGCCGACAAGCTGGCCTAGAGCCACTGACCGCAGTGCCCCATTACCACTTCCCAGCTAACCTTCATTAGCTGGAAACCATTATCGGGACCCATAGCAACGATGGGTCCCCAAAACTCCTTCTTCTGCAATATCTTCCCTCACCCGCCACTGCCACGACATCCAATGATCCGGTACCCTGTTAAAATAAAGCAAAGACCAAAGAAAAAACATACCCCCAAACAAAATAGGGGGGGGGGGTGGGAACTTTCCCCGCACTGTGCTTGCCTCTGATTGGAGGGACCAGCTTTTATCTGCCTCCTGACCCCTCCCCTAAGAAACTCCCACAGAACCTCCTACAAACTTTTACTTCCCCTGTTAACCCTGTCATGTCTGCCCTGCGCATATGCCATTGCATTCAATTGCTCCGGGCTTTTCTGGACAAGGGAAAAAAAATGCAGTAAATAGATTGCTTAGTAACAAACCCTGAGGGGTTAACCACAGCTAGAGGGAGACAGAGGCTTCCATCTACCGCTCTGATCAACCAGATGGGTTTAATTAGCTGAACTTGTCCTAGCAGGAATCAAGACCTGATGAAAACTTTGTTCAGAAACAGCAAAAGGTAAGAATTTGTAACAAAATTACAATCATCTCCTGCAGTGTACACAAACCAAGGGAATTGTAGACATCATAAACATGCTTCTCCATATACTTTTTTTGAGGAAATCAAAGGGTCACATAGAAAAACAGAAGGATATTCCATATCTTCAACAAGCCATGGCTGATTCCAGTAGACACCCCAGATGACTCCTCTATCTTCTTTAGAAATGCTGGTCTTTGGAGGGGTTTAGCATAATGGCATGACAGTAAAGCAAACGTGAGAAGCCACCAACAGATTATTGCCATGTGTGAACACAGACAAATTATCATTTAAACAGCGACAGCACAGAAAGATAAAAATTGGCTTGGACAGGAAGGGGGTGTAAGTGCCTGGTATTGAAGTGGTTAAATCCTAGCCATAGAATTTTCAGATTCTGGCTTTTGTGACCATTCAAACTTTAAATCAGTAAATAATTGTTATATTAATATGCAAATGTTTGAAGCATGACAAATACTCCTTTATTTCCACCGCCAGAAATTCATTGCATAGATGCTGAGTTTTTGGCTTAAAAAAAGGGAAATGCATTGATGATGGATTTTGCACACTGAAAAAGCAAGGTATGCTATTAATAAAACACTGGTCACAGATACAGGCATGAGTTTATGACATTTTCTGTTTCTGGAGAGCAAGTAGCGAGGCTGAAAATGAGTCTACACGGTAAGCCCAGGTCTGTCATTCAAATAAAATCATCACTGATGTGCTTTTAAAGCATAATATCTACCGAAGCGATGGTTAATACATTTTCGTCAATGGACAGCGGAAATTTTGAGGATTCTTTTTTTGTCTACATATATTGTGTGTATTTGCACACATATATGCCTCATAGATCACACTTATTACTTTTCACCTTTCTGTAATGAAAAGGCCTGTATGATATGGATTCCCCTTTCTCCAGCAATATCTGTCGTGACCAGTCCTATCAGCTGTATGATCCATCTTCAGAGAAGAAATTGCTTTTGAAATGAACAGCGCAGAAAGCGCACTGGTGAGTTTGTACAGGGGGTTACAGGGGTAATGGAATTCTCAGATAGCGAAGAGGGCCAGCTATTAACTCTTCGCATGACTTATCCAATATTCTCGCACATCAGCTGTGCCATAGATATTAGAGGGAATGCATTTCACAGCTTCTTTGAAGATCTTGGCACCTGCCTCTCTCCACGGCAGCAGCGAAGCAATTTTTCTGCTGCCAGAATGGGAGGGGGGGTTTCATCTCTCCTTCTGTCTGCACCCACATATCAGGAAGTCTCACATCCTCCCTCGCTTCTATTCTGAGATGTGCAAGGATCTCCCAAAGCATGATATATATATATATATATATATATATATATATATATATATATATATATATATATATTCTCACACAGGTGGCTTGAAAACAAGAAATGTTATATATTTTTAGGATCGTTGCTGTTTTAGGATTATGATAACTAAGCTTCTCTTAACTGTAGCACTGCCTTAGCCCTGGTTCACATCTGATTGATTTGGAGTGCTTTTCTAGAATTTCAACAATGCTTGACTTGAGCTTTCCCATTGTATTCTATGATACTCATTTACACTTGAGCATCAAGTCACTTCATGCTTGTTGCTAGAAACTTGAAAGCATTCATTTTTTTCTTTAGGCAGATTTGCATGTGTAGCCAGGGCTGTCTTAATGAGAGGGCACACCTGGGCACTGCCCAGGGGCCCCAGCTGCATGGGGGGCTCCTGCCCTTTCCCCAAAGCAGCTGGTCCTTGAGCCCAGGCTGCCCCTCTACATCCCACATATGCCCCCAGCACTCTGACCCCTCTACACTGTAGATATCCCCTACCTCTTACCTACTTGATTTCTGTTTACCTGCACTGTCTTCATTGTAGGGGCCCCAGAGCATTACTTTGCCCAGGGGCCCATGATGCTATTAAGACGGCCCTGTGTGTAGCACTACCCCATTCAGGAGGCGCTGGTTGTTTTTGGGATCAGCGTATTAAGTTACCCTCTGTGGCTTCTCTAGGGGTGATGGTAGTGAGTACAGGTAGTGAGCGAATGTCCAGTCAGCAATGGCGTTTTCAAATGCTTTATTTCCAAGGCCCAACACGGCCAACATCAAAACGAAGTGCGATAGGAAAGGTTGATGAAGCAGAGGAAGAACATTTGCAGTATCAGGCCCAGGATAGGTAGGGAAAGCAAGCCTGCTTTCAACAATAGCACAGTTCATCGCCACTCTAGCCAGAGTGGGTGAAGCGCCTCCGGACAGACTCCTGTCACGAGCCTGGCAGCTGAAATGTCGCTTAGGTTGCTGGGAGGAACAGATCTCTGCCACAGGCCTAGTACTTGGATGAGCTAAATGGATTCTTGAGCGAATCCTCCTAGTAAGTTCAATCAGGGTCACCGGTTGACAGTTTGAAGTGTACCTGTCAATCTCCTGGTCACCAGATCCCAGATGGTTCGTTCAAGCCCTCTCAGAGCACCCGCCTCCGGGATCTCCTCAAGCCGATCCCACATCGAGCGGCATACAGCCTGGGATCCTTTTTAGTGTAGATAGGGGCCCAGTAAGTCACTGGGGCCCCTTTCAGCATCTGCATGGAACTCTGCGTAGCATATGACCCCGGCCAGGTAGGCCATACTGCCGGGGTCCATTGGATGCGCACACCCTGAAGGTGGGTGCCGCACCTGGAACCCACGAAGAAAAAAAGAAAAAAGAAAATGGCGTCCACCACGGATATATCCTCCCCCAACATGCCCCGCGAGGGAAAACTCCTCTAATTGGCTGCTGGGAAAAGTGGCTCCGTCAGAACTCCTCTGGCGCCACCTGCCGCCTAGGGGTGTGAACATCACCCCTGGAGCGCAGACTGAGCCACAGGACAGTCCTGAATGACAGCATTTTACACAATTATGAATGGGAGCAAAATAACTCTCCCATTCCCCATTAACGTTAGCATAGCGCCCGTACTGTAAGTAGGGGGGCGCTACACATGTTTTAGGTATCTATAGACTTTAATCAGAGTGTCTGAGAGCAGGCATAACACATGTTTTTCGCGCAATTGTTTGCCTGTCCTAGTAACTAGCTTTCCGTTAGCTACAGTAGGTGCCGCTGGATATCGCCGCTGTGCTTCTCGCACTCGCCATAGGAATGTATTGCAGGCAGCGAGCAGGAGGAGCGACAGAGCTCGGCGCTGGCTCCCTGTGACGGGGGTCGCGGGGCGGCCAATGTCTCGCTGCCTGACCGTGATTGTGTACAATATCGCGGTCAGGTACTGTAAAGCAAAAGTGTTCAGGACTGAAAATTGTGTGTACAAATAGGCATAAAAATGCATAAGGAAGCTCGGATATGAACTTAGCATAAAATATACCTATGCTATGGCCACAGGCCGGGTTCATACTGGTACGACACGATAGTCGTACGACTGTGGGTCCGACTTTGCCCTGCGACTTGAAGTCCAACATGCGTCCGGCTTCAGTGAACAGGGATCTGACTGTGATCCCTGACAATACCAGGCACTGTGTCTGGTATGAATTTTTAGGGGGAACTCCACGCAAAATGTTAAACAATGGCATGGGTTCCCCCCAAAATCCATACCAGAGCCTTATGAGCGACTGCCCCCCCCTCCTAAACCATACCAGGCTGCATGCCCCCACCCTATGTGTCTATTCACCTAAAAAAAGACAAAAATAAAACGCAGTACACAGGTTTTAAGTATTTTATTAAGGCAAATCCGGCGTTGTTAAATACTACATTAATTGGCTTTTTAGACCAAGATATCTGTTTTGCAGGTTGAGCCTCCTTTAATATTGGAGTCTTACTCGGCTTGGCAAGAAACAGGTCTTGACATAAGTTAGGCTTGTATGAATGGGTTTTGACGCAGTTGTTCTCCAGTGTCCAAAGGTTTGACATGAGGTCAGCAGGTCAGCAGGTTCACAGATAAGAATACGCACAGAGTTCATGTGTCATAGAGCTGAACCAGAAATACATGCTTTAAAGTTTAAACTATGATCCTTAAACCTAAGCTACAATTTGATATTGATGTTTAATTATTCAGAGTTTGTGTGAAGTGATATGTTTATTTATATTTATATATATATTCAATTATGAGTTTATTATGCATTTGTAAGTTTTGGCATAGAACTTCTGAATCTTAAAGCTATATCTTATGTAAGAATTTGGCATTTAACAGAAGGCAAACCCAAAGGTTTTTAATAGGAAACAGCTATATGTTACTGTCATCTAAAGCAGCTTGAGAGATAGGTCAGCTTTTGGCAAGGTGATACAGACAAATATGGGGATAAGAGATATTCTCTATTTTGGAGTCAACCATGTTAGCACGATGGGTGGAGTTATGCAATATAACTTTGGTTTGAAACCATATTAAGCATCTATGGAAGAGAGGGCGTTACTTTTGTAATTTAGCTGACATATAGTTTTTATTTAGATAAAAAGAGGTTTAACTGGTATACAGAGTCTCACAGACACTCTCACACTCACACACTCACACAGACACTCAAAAGAGACACATCAAGGAAGACACTTTGTTTACTTAGGCCTATACACTAGCTTACTTCACAAACAGCTGTTCTAGCAGATACCTCTCTCATTACACGAGAAGCAAGAAGCAGAACCTTTTCCTGCACTTTTCTTTTAAGCTTTTATTCCTAACTAACTTTTGTTTTTACTGCACCAAGCTGTATGAAGATTTGAACTTTGTATGTATTTACAAGTTGATGCCAAGTGAGATGCGAATAAAACTCATTTTTGAGTAAGCCTGGCTATTTGAACTTTTGAACAAAACGTCCTGACAAAAGACGCTATTGACATAGCACATGTCAAAAATCGCGCTTTTACATTTTGGCGAGTCCAGCCCATATTTGATCATTTTTTTCCTGACGCCTTGCCACAAGAGGGGGGAAGAAACGAACCAACTCATGAGTTCTCAAGTCTCAGGAAAATCCGATTGCAGAACCTTCGAAGGACGTTTGCGCTTCATCTGTCAAGGACAAAACGTCCAAGGAACCAAGCCGGCTAAGACACGAAAGACTCCTACTTACGATATGACATCTGATAACCAAACATGGAGAAACAACACACTCCAAGAAGAAATAAAGGAAACTTCAGAAAATTGGAAAGCAAGAAAATACACAAAAAGGAGAAACTTCATTATCACAGGACTCCTTTTCCCATTAATGACATTTTTCTTCATAAAAACGTACTTGACTTTTTCCAGTTCAGCAGAAGATAACAAGACTGAAACCCTGCATAAAAGAGACTTGCAGCTATCCAGAATTAAGAGACACTTTCCGAGATACAGTGACTTTGACACAAGCAATGACATATATGGATACGCTTGCATAGGATATGGGGTTACTTGTTGCATTAGTTTCTATTTTTTCCATAGCAACATTATTGAAATAGACGCCAGAATAGAATCCAAGACAAAGTTCACAAAAATGCAAGGATCATATGTACATAGTAATACAACTGGTACATATGAGTGTAATTTAACAGATATGGGATTCTGGGTTGTAGTTATAAAAGGAAATGAGACTACAGCTTGGACTGGTGATGTAACCAATGCCAAGGTACATACTCCTTCTATAGGAGGATCCAAAACTGATATTTGGTTTCAAACACAATATTATTTACAGTTTGTAGATACTGAGCATTTACAAATCACAGGAGATGAAAAAGGAGATGTAACTAGAGTATGGGATTTTCAAATGACAAGAAGTTTAGCTCAAGTCAAAGTGAAGGTGACGATTACTGTTGTGGATTTGATTATTCCAGACATATAAGTATCTCCACAATCCCTTAAAATAGAAGAAGGAAAGGATAATTTAACTTTAATGTGTACTAGGCAAATAGAATTACCTCAGAATTCACTATTAACTTGGAAGAGAAATAGTGAGGTGTTGGGCAGTCTTTTCTATAGCTCAGCTAACATAATTCGTAAGGGCAATTTTGGTAATTTAGATTGGAAGAATAATAGTTTGATTTATCATCACACTAGTCCAAATCTAAATGACTCAGGTATATATGAGTGTTGCCTATCATTGGAAAATTATCCTATGAAATGTGATATTGCAAATGTTGCAGTTTTATTTCCTGAAAAAACGAAATGTACTAACGGAAAATTTATTCCCGCCAGCCCTTTTCAAATGAATCATTTCCAATCCAGACATCTTTTAAGAGAAGGACATTTTGTGATTATACTTTGGAAATTTAACATTTCTGAATGGAAAATGTCATCAAGGTATCCTCAATGTCAAGAGTATTTAGTTAATATGGAATTGGGTATTGATAAATGGTTCGGAACTAATAATAAAAACAACAGCAGGAATAAACGAGGTATTGTCGAAGGAATTCTAGGAGGAATTGGTACTATCGGAAGTATTACCAATAGTATGGATATTATTACATTAAAGTCTGATCTGGAAGCATCAGGTTTAGTGGGAAGTAAAAGTATCAAAGTTCAGAGAAATTTAAACCAAATATTAGAAAATATGGTAATGAAGACAGCAACGGTTATAGGTCCATCTATAATGCATTTACAAAATATTACTTTGGATTTAATGAACAGTGAACAACATTCCCACGTAGCCAAACTATGTCTAGAACAGTGTTTCCCAACTCCAGTCCTCAAGGCACACCAACAGGTCATGTTTTCAGGATTTCCATTATTTTGCACAGGTGATTCGATCAGTTTCACTGCCTTAGTAATTACCACAGCTGTTTCAATTGAGGGAAATCCTGAAAACATGACCTGTTGGTGTGCCTTGAGGACTGGAGTTGGGAAACACTGGTCTAGAAATACAGACAGAGTATTCTACCAATTTTAAAATAACAGCTCAAGCATTCCAAAGTGGGATAACGCCTCTAGGTATTTTACAAAGTTTACCTAATGAGTATGTATTTGCAAAAAATCATACAGATTTATGGGTAAATAAATGGGTAGGATGTAATCAGCATGAATGCTTTAGTACCTCAATGATTCCTATAGCTGGAAAAGAACAAATGTTGGTTCCAATTACAGTCTTAGGATTACCAGTAAGTGATACTCAATTGTTATATTATCAATTGCAGTTTACAGATTTTGCTTTGGATAGTAATTTTTCAGAACCAGAACAACTTGATCTATCTTCATGTTTACATTTTCAATCAAAAATAATCTGTTTGCCTAAGCAGGACAAAGGAATTTGTCATTCTTTTTTCCATAATCATTCATTATGTAATGCAAGAATAGAAAAAGTAAAGACTTATTTTGACTTAGTTACTTCAGTAGGAAAGAAGAAGGTTTGTTTTCAAGTTATGACCAACACTGAAACAGTTAAAGCTTTTTTCCTATCCTGTACACAAACAGAAATCCTAAATCGAGGTTTGTATTGTATAGAAGGAGACCTTACAGGAATTAGAATAGATGTTAGGGTCAATTTGACCAAAATTCTTACGAGAAATGTGGGTGCTCTTCCTGTACAATATAATATATCTCAAGTAGATGAATTCCCATGGAAAAAATGGGCAGACATCATACAAAAGGATAAGGGCTTATTGATTGCTTTATCTGAAGAACTTCATAAAGCAGACATAGGGCCAGATTCAGGTAGATGGGAGCATCTTTGCTCCAGAGTAACGCTTCTCATTTACGTTACTCTGCCGAAATTTTAGCAGCAAGTGCTGTTATTCACGAAGCACTTGCTCCTAAAGTTGCGGCAGCGTAACGAAAATGAGCCGGCGGAATTCAAATTGGGCGGGTACGGGGCGTGTAGTATTTAAACTAAGCGCGATCCCGCCGCGAACGTACTGCGCATGCGTCGAGTGTCAAAGCATCCCCGTGCGCATGCTCCAAATTCTGTGAATGAACGTCAATGACGTCACATTCCCATTCATGATCTTTGTACGCAAGCGACGTGATTTTTTTTTTCCCGACGCGATGACGACGCCTATACCTAACATAGGATACTCCAACCCCATGTAGGTATATCTTTGCGCCGCGTATCCCTTCCGGAAACGTCGTACCGTCATTGCGTCGCGCCGGAATTCGCTTGTGAATTGCCGATTTCCGCTCATTAACATATTTTTTGAGCGGAAATCGGCGGGAACGCCCCCGGCGCCATTTTTAAGTTGAAGTAACGATGCGATGGCGAAACTCAGTTACGCTGATCGCATCGGAGCTTCAACCCGGCGTTTCTTGTTTTCTGGTTACAGAAAACAAAAACGCCGGCTCAAAGTGACAGTTAGGCTGGCGGATCACTGGATCCGCCAGCCTAACTGTTCCTGAATCTGGCCCATAGTGTTTAAGCATGAGCAAGGAAAGTTACAAGTAATAGAACATGAATGGTCAGCGTTATCATCAAATTCTTTTTGGACACATTTTAAGAAAACCATAGCAGTTTGGGGAAACACTTCAGTAGCTACTGCAGCTGGAAATATATTATTGCATCCAATAGTTATTATATTTATTATTATGGTATTATGCATTTTGTTTCAAATCTGTATTATGGTTAAAATGAAACAATTTTACAAACTAATTAAGAAAGAAATGAAAAAAGGTGAAGAAATGATGACAAGTATTCTTACTCGTAGAGTAACTTCTGGCTTAACTGATCCTATGGTAAACTGTGGAACATCTGGAGCGGCTGATTCAAAATGTGTGTGAAAGGGCCATAAATGAAGTGTGCGTGATTTAGGTAATATAATAAATTATATTCAGGGGGAATTGTTAAATACTACATTAATTGGCTTTTTAGACCAAGATATCTGTTTTGCAGGTTGAGCCTCCTTTAATATTGGAGTCTTACTCGGCTTGGCAAGAAACAGGTCTTGACATAAGTTAGGCTTGTATGAAAGGGTTTTGACGCAGTTGTTCTCCAGTGTCCAAAGGTTTGACATGAGGTCAGCAGGTCAGCAGGTTCACAGATAAGAATGCGCACAGAGTTCATGTGTCATAGAGCTGAACCAGAAATACATGCTTTAAAGTTTAAACTATGATCCTTAAACCTAAGCTACAATTTGATATTGATGTTTAATTATTTAGAGTTTGTGTGAAGTGATATGTTTATTTATATTTATATATATATTCAATTATGAGTTTATTATGCATTTGTAAGTTTTGGCATAGAACTTCTGAATCTTAAAGCTATATCTTATGTAAGAATTTGGCATTTAACAGAAGGCCAACCCAAAGGTTTTTAATAGGAAACAGCTATATGTTACTGTCATCTAAAGCAGCTTGAGAGATAGGTCAGCTTTTGGCAAGGTGATACAGACAAATATGGGGATAAGAGATATTCTCTATTTTGGAGTCAACCATGTTAGCACGATGGGTGGAGTTATGCAATATAACTTTGGTTTGAAACCATATTAAGCATCTATGGAAGAGAGGGCGTTACTTTTGTAATTTAGCTGACATATAGTTTTTATTTAGATAAAAAGAGGTTTAACTGGTATACAGAGTCTCACAGACACTCTCACACTCACACACTCACACAGACACTCAAAAGAGACACATCAAGGAAGACACTTTGGGGCAGATTCACAGAGAATTAGATTCTCGTAGAGTATCAGAAATACACTACGCTGCCGTTTTTTACCTGGCTCTACGTGGAATCCAGGTAGATTTTGTCCAGTAAACGACGGCGGCGTAGTGTATTTCTCCCGTCGCAATCCATCTGCGCGAGTAGGGGGCGTTGTAAAAGTTGTTGGGGGAGAGATATTTAGATAACAGAGAGGACAGACATATTCCTCTAACACGTGTCATGCGATATGTCAAAAACTCTCCTTCTCCCGCAGGTGCTTTGGTTCCCAATATACAGACTTAGGATTTCTTCATAATACGATGTTTTATTCTTACTCTTCAAGACAGGACAAGCCAAACAGTCAATGCTTACATATTTGGCAGCTGGTAAAACATGTCAGGATGGTACTTCAGAAACAGGTATTAGATGGTACATCTTCTCTGCTGGCTAGAGCCCCTTCCCCCGTCGGGTCGGGTGACCCTGAGGTCCCTCATCTCTCTGGCCGGTGACCCTAAGGCCCCAGAGCTTCCCTCTCTAGCTATGCACAGCACATGTGTTCTTATACTGTTTTTAAGCCATGCTCAGCACAATTTCTTTTTGGAATAGCTCCAAGAAAGGTGACAAGTTTCTGCCTCAAATGTAACACCACCTTGTGTATATTAAGCAATTCTTCTCCTCCCATTATCTTGACGTGAACTCCAAAAATACATGTAGTCTACACAGATGTAGTGTCCTATCACTGACCTTGTCTGTCCTCAAGCTACCTCAAAATGGCCATGTTTAAACCAAATGATTCAGAAACGTTTATCACATAAAATCTTATAAATTTAAAATCTAACAGGCGTGAAGCATTTAAAATAGGCGCGTTCCCGCGGCGATCGAACTGCGCATGCTCCGTTCGCAAATTTCCCGCCGTGCATTGCGCGAAAACACGTCGTCACGTCGTAGTAGCGTCGTTTACGTACATTCCTATTCCCGAACGAGTTACGTTAAAAAATAAATAAAAATTTAAATCGACGCGGGAACGACGGCCATACTTTACATGGGTTACGCACTGTTAGACCAGCAAAAAGCTCCTGTAACATTACGTAGCCAAAAAATGACGTAGGCGATTGCGAGGGACACTCGTACCTTCGTGGATCGCCGTAAAAAGTCATTTGCATATCCCGACGCATGAAAACGACGCAAACTCCTCCCAGCGGCCGCAAAAATATCGCAGCGTTGATCCGAAAAGCTTACGAGGACGTAAGCCTCTCGGAACGGACTCCCGAAGCCGCCGTATCATGGTTTGAGGATTCAAACTAGTGATACGGTGCGCGAAATTTGAAATTACTCCTGTCTAACACCAGTTAGACAGGCGTAATTGCTCTGTGAATCTGGGCCTTTGTTTACTTGGGCCTATACACTAGCTTACTTCACAAACAGCTGTTCTAGCAGATACCTCTCTCATTACACGAGAAGCAAGAAGCAGAACCTTTTCCTGCACTTTTCTTTTAAGCTTTTATTCCTAACTAACTTTTGTTTTTACTGCACCAAGCTGTATGAAGATTTGAACTTTGTATGTATTTACAAGTTGATGCCAAGTGAGATGCGAATAAAACTCATTTTTGAGTAAGCCTGGCTATTTGAACTTTTGAACGAAACGTCCTGACAAAAGACGCTATTGACTTCGGATTTCTTCTCCGGGTCTTCTCCACTATCCGCTGATGTCTTCTAGCCCTCTGTCCATTGTGTTCACGCCCTTTTGCCGGGTCTTCTCCTCTGTCTTCTCCCTCTGTTCTTCTTCCGATGTTGAGTCAACTCTCTCTCCTGCTCTAATGCTAAGTGCGCGATGTGCCACTACTTATATTGACATAGGGTGGGGGTCACCCATAGGCCCCACCCCTTATGATGTCACTGCCTGGGACATAATGGGGCGGTGACATCACCCTGCCCCATGCAAAAATAAGTAGTGGCACACCACACACCCAGCATTTAAGCGGGAGAGAGCATTGAGTCAACATCGGAAGAAGAAAAACAGAGGGAGAAGACAGCGGAGAAAACCTGGCAAAAGAGTAAGAAGACAAGACCCGGGAGAGGCAGAAGACAGCAGACAGAGGGAGAAGAACCAGAGAGGGCTAGGAGACCCAAAGGGGGGGAGAAGAACCGGCAGAGGCAGAAGACATCAGCGGATGAGGCAGAAGAGCTGGAGAGGGGAGAAGAGATCGGAAGAGATGCTGGAGCTGCCTTATTAAATTACTTTAAAAACATTTCTAATGTGTTTTATTTTTGAATTTTTTTTAGGTGAATGATTAGGGGTAATACATGAAGATAAAAAACCTTCTGACCTTACAACTACTTTAAAGATATTTTTTTTTCCGTTAGTTATACTGTTGCTGTATGTTGTGACAAGTCTAAAATGTGTCCATGAAATTTTATAAAGATATTAAAAAGATCACTTTAACCCCTTCACAAACATACTCCATGTTGACCATCAGCAATCAGGATAGAATGCTACTTAGCTTATACAACAGTGGCAAACTCTAGTGCTGAAAAATATCTGTTACTTTTTGTCATGGACCTTGGAGTGCTGGAGTGTTTCTATTTGAAATCCTAATTCATGTATTACAGCATATACTGAGACATTTCATTTTCCATTATGTGATAACCCTGTTTAAAGCCTTTTGATTATCAGGTGCAAATATCTTCCGTCAGAGACAGACTGTCTGTCTAAAGATGTGGATTGAAAGACATACCATGTTCTATTGTGTGATGCCAATACTGTGTTGTAACTGATTAAGTCAAAAGGGTCAGAAGTATCCTTTCAGGTGTATTGAATTAGCATGTCAAGGGAACTTGACAAGCTATGTGGGGCCAGGCTGTCTGGGTAACACATTTTGTTACAATTAGTAATTAACTCAACTAAATGTCATTATCTAAAGCAATGTTTCCTCTCAGAGGTAGTAAATAAGTCCTGTTAATAGACCGGGCTATTGTGTACATTGATTACCCCCTGGGGCTTCTGTCTCAATACACATAACAGTCTTCCTATCCAAGCTTTGGGACCATTTTGAAGTCCTCATTTGCACGGGAGAGGACATGATGGGGGACTGCCTGGACTTTACAATGGACCAATAGGAAAGCGGTTGTTGGGGGTGGGATGTTCCAAATTCTGTATAAAAGTGTGCTGTGTACTTGCAAGTAATAGAGTCCTGTTTGAACATACATACAGCCTGCCTGGTGTGTGTTCTAAATGGATCCCGAACGGCACACCGCTGTAGTTCGGATCCCGGAACCTTGGATGACTGGACCATCAGACATTGCAATTGGCAATCTGATCCAATAGAAGCAGAGGAGTGTCAGGAGAGCAGAACCGAGCGAGCAAGGGTCTCGTCACACTTTTATTCACAGGTACGAAAATATATTGTAATATTTTGTGAGCAGAGCTGTAATAATGTTTGCCACTACACCATAGGTAAGGGGCCAGAGGCCTTAAAATATTTTGCCTTGTGTCTTCATGCTAAACCCAAGCCCTGATAAAATCCAGGTGCCAGAGACCCAGAAACACATTGGTTTTTTAAAAAATAAAAATTTACAAGCGTTTATTGTAAACGAGACATGCTATGTCACTTTGAGAGGTCTCACTGCCATCGCTAGTGGCGTTTTTTTGCGGGATGGCAAACAAACACCCTCCCTCAACTGCCGGCGGCCCCTGAAACCTCCCAGCCCCCCCCGCTCAAAGTCTAGCCACTTCTAGGTGGTGGGCATTAGACTTTGGGCATCAGGAGGCAGGCATCGGGCAGCGGCTCCTGTGTCCTTTCCTCTCCTCCTCCTAGATATCCATTGGAAAGAGAGTAGACTTGGCCCCAAGCTGGAGTGGTCCCAGGTTGGAGATCAATAGCACAATTGTAGGGACAGTGAGGAGGCAGATGGTCAGCAGCTTTTTTACAAAAGACATCTAGAAAAGCCTGATAATGTTTGGGGAGCATCTGAGAGGTGACCCCAGCCAAAGGTACAGAGAGTGAAGCACCTTAGAGAGACAAATCTAATAGCATTGTGACCCCTGTGACAACACCTGACCAGATTTCCAATCTAGATAGGGCAAATGTTTTTGCAACTGCGGAAGTCCAGGAATGATGGGAATAAAAGATTTGGGAAGGATCAGGAAGGGAGAAGAAGTGTACACAATCTGCAGCTGGTCCTAATTGGAGGAATGTTCCTGTAGACACTGCATGATCCATTCCTGATAGAACTGCTGGATGTCAACTCTGCGCCAAACATTAATGTTATTCCAGAAGAGGCTGCAGTGTCTCTGAGGAGCTTATGGCTTGAGCAAACTGTCAGGAATCTATATTAGTGAGCCCTTGTAGATCACCAACTCCAACCCCAGTACTCCTTCTTAACCAGTGCCCCTTACTGTGAGGATGGATTTGCAGCAAGCTGGAGCCAGGTTGTGGACCCCATCTGTCTGCATTACAATAAAGACATTTTATAGGTATCCCATTGCGGTGTGCGGCTGTCTTTTCCAAGTTCCCCAAGTATGCCCAGCTGAAGATGTGGAGACCACTTGCAACTACAACAGTAAGAGACAGAAAGAAATTCAGATAAGCACAGTCAGTAGATGAAGCCGGGATTGGTACAAAGGAAGTCAGACACAGAATACACGTACTAGTAGACAAACAGGAGCTCGGAGAACTGGGAAGTTGCACAGGTAACATGGGCTGCACTGAGCATGTGTTGCATAGAGAAACAAACTGAGGAGCAGGCCAGGAAGAGCTGGAAGAGAAAGAAAATATACAGCCACAGGATAACATAACATAGGTGAGCACAGAAACCAAACACATGTGAAAGAAGTCACAGGACTAGAAGAAGCACTACATCGAGGTAAGAATTACAGACAGGAAAACTGCAGGCTAAATTGTGACACTGAAGCACTTATACCAGTGATGGGGAACCTTGGCTCTCCAGATGTTTTGGAACTACATTTCCCATGATGCTCTTGCACTCTGCAGTGTAGTTGAGCATCATGGGAAATGTAGTTCCAAAATCTCTGGAGAGCCGAGGTTGCCTACCCCTGACTTATACAGAAGAAAATTCTCTTGTGAGATTTGTTTGGACTTTACTTATCACATACAACCCCAATTCCAAAAAAGTTGGGATTCTGTGTAAAATCTACATAAAACCAAAATGCAATGAATTGCATTTTACAAAACAAAATCGAAAAAAATGTAAACTGAGAAAATTTACCAATTTAAGAAAAAAATAAGGTAATTTTTAAATTGACGATAGCGACACGTTTTAAGACAGGGCAACAAAAAGCTGGCAAAGTAAGTGATACAAACGAGGAAGAGCTGAAAAAATATTTTGCAACTAATTGGGTTAATTGGTCAGTAACATTGTAGTCAGAGTGTCTCAGAAGTTAAGATGAGCAGAGGTTCACCAATCTGTGAACAAGTTGAACTATTTCAGAATAATGTTCCTCAACATAAAATTGCAAATACTTTAAATGAATCATTATCTACAGCAGAGGTCCCCAACCCCTGGGCCCCATGCCCTGTTGGGCGCTGGGCCACGTGGCAGGGGGTAGGCGGGGAGCGAGTGAGGCTCAATATGCATTGGTGGACACTTGTGTTGTCACTGTCAGGTCACCTGTGGCCAGGTGACAAGTGCACCCCGTTGGGGTCAGGGGTGCACCACAGGGTAGTGAACCCTATAGCTGACTGCTGCAATTAGAGAGGAAGTGTGAGCCCAAGATTCCCCAGGGCGCGGAGTCTAAGACCCAGCTTGGTGTTCACCAGAGCCTCTTGTGGTGAGGATGGCCTTCGCTGCTGCTTGATCCAGGTCGTGACCCCTGGGGTCCCCTAGGTCACGCTCTGCAGGGAGAGAGGGGAAGCAGCAACCAGGAGAAGTGATAGTGATGGGTAAGCCGAGGTCAGGGCAACAGGGCAAAAATCAAGAACAGATTAGAAACAAAGTAATGTACATGTATCAGTCTGGTAAGGGTTTTAAAATCATTTCTTAGGCTCTGAAACTCCAGTGAACCACGGGGAGAGCCATTATCCACAAATGGAGATAAGTGGTGAACCTTCCCAGGAGTGGCCGGCTTACAAAAATCACTCCAAGAGCATAACGATGATTCATCCAGGAGGTCATAAAATTCAATCAAAAGGGGGGAAAAATTCCTCGCGCTAACAATTAATTAAATTAAAATAAATATTAATTAAAGTAAATATGATGAAGTGAATCAAATTAAGTTAGGTGATATCCAGCAGCAACACAAAAATATGTGATATACATAAAAAACAGAAATAAAAAACAACAAGGTTGCGCTCAGAAGCACAATGTGATATTGTGAAAGAAATAAATAGTGTCTATATAAATAGATAAAAAACAAACATATTCAATATAATCACAATTATGAACAAATTAAATTATATCAAAATGGATGATAACAAAGTAAATATATAAAGTCCATGAGGGCTAAATAAATATAGAATATATATATGAATGTGTAAATTCTCTAATAGTCCTATTAGGGAAATAAGAAAAAAATATAGCAGCTTTCCAAGTTGAATGACACAGGTGATAGCTGTAGATCGTGAAAGTCCTGTATAAGTTCACCATCAGTAACACAATATTACTTCCAATATGGTAAGGTAAATAGGGTGTACTCTTACCAGATATAAAGGGGATTCAGGCATGTCACTCCCAATACGTCTGGAGTAGGACGCTTCCGGATCTTCCACACTGGGTTGATGCGATCTCCACTGAACCAGCAGATATTCAGCAACTCCAAAAAGCTCAGCATCCCATTCGGATCAAAGAAAAGGAAGAAAAGAACCGGGGACTCGCCATAGTGAAAATACTTCCAGAAATTTATTCCAAATTGTGCAGCATATACACGAAATTTAAAAATTGCCGGCTAAAAACATACAGGATAAAAAAAGAACGTGCGCCCGTGCTTCCGGGGTCACGTAACAAAACGCAGTGACGTAGTGCGTGGCTCCGCCCTGACCGGTTTCGTCAGAGAATGACGTTGTCAAAGGGCACGGGCGACGCACTGAACGTCACCACTTAAATACATAGAGACACAACCAAGCCTCTCTTTCGTTTCGCCACCTTCATTGGAGAACGGTGGAGAAGGCGGAAGTGGGAGTAGACCGGGAAGAAACAGGAAGCGCGCTACCAGCGAGATCTGTGTAATGCAGATAGGCATATCCTGCATCACTCAAGGTCCGATCCAGCTTAAAGGAGCGCACTCACTGGTTCCCGATCCTCCGACTAATGAAAATACAAAAAAAATTATGATTAATATTTACCAAGGAACATAGTCTGTCACAATTATACATATGTTCAACGATAAAGAGATTAAAAGACATATATTTGTCTCTACTAGACCTACTATAATTGAATTTTAGTCGTCACATGCAATCTTACTAGACGTGCGCAGCCCATTTAACTAATAGGCCAATGCGCACAACATATCCTTATACATATATATACATCAGTTACCATTACTGAATTTAAACAGGATACATATATACATTAAGCCTCCAGGTAAGCATATACATCTACCTAAAGAAATATATATATAAAGATTAGTCATGCTATGAACACAAAAAAATCTCTTTATACTAAAAACTCCTTATTTGTGCAAATAAACCAAAAATCGAAAAGGACGACCAATGGCTATATAGGAAGCACAATCTCCACCTAATAGAACATCTGCACATATAATAAATTATATGTAAACAGAAATAATTAAATAAACAATAAAAATAAATAATAAATAAATAAATATAAATATAAAAATAGACATAAATAAAAAATGAATTAAATTAACTAAAAATTACATAACCAGGAATATTTTATGAGTTATCCAGGAAAGCATTTACTTCTATATCCACATTTAGGCCCTGCGGCTTAAGACATTTTAAACGATAAATCCAGCTCATCTCTAATTTGGATATAGCTATCCTCTTTGATCCTCCTCTCCAATGAGGTTTAAGGATGTCGATAGCAACTATAGAGGTACCGCTTGGATTCCTAGCGTGTACTTCTCTATAATGTCTAGAGACCGAGTGTTTTTTATATCCTCTTCTTATGTTACCTATATGTTCATTGATTCTGACTTGGAAGGTTCTTATTGTACGTCCCACATATTGTAGCCCACATGGACAGGTCAACAAATAAACCACATAGGTCATAGAACATGTGATAAAAGATCGTATGTTATAGGTCTGAGAAGTACTGTTTGAGACAAAGCTCAAGGTCTTACGTTCCTTCACTGCATTAACCTTACATACAGCACATTTATTACACTTGTGGTAACCAATTATATTCTGAAAGAACATTGGTTTCTTACTTGGAGGATCGACCACTCCTGGGGCAAGAGAATCTCTCAATGAAGGGACCCCTCTAAATACCACTTGAGGCTGTTCCGGGAGTGCTGGACCAAGGACTGGATCTTCTTTAAGAAGATGCCAGTGTTTCCTGACCAGTTTCTTAATTGTATAATGTTGATTTGAGTAGTTGGTGATAAAGGGAGAAATAAATCGATTGTTTTCCCCTACTAAGAGGGGTCCCTTCATTGTCCCTTCATTGAGAGATTCTCTTGCCCCAGGAGTGGTCGATCCTCCAAGTAAGAAACCAATGTTCTTTCAGAATATAATTGGTTACCACAAGTGTAATAAATGTGCTGTATGTAAGGTTAATGCAGTGAAGGAACGTAAGACCTTGAGCTTTGTCTCAAACAGTACTTCTCAGACCTATAACATACGATCTTTTATCACATGTTCTATGACCTATGTGGTTTATTTGTTGACCTGTCCATGTGGGCTACAATATGTGGGACGTACAATAAGAACCTTCCAAGTCAGAATCAATGAACATATAGGTAACATAAGAAGAGGATATAAAAAACACTCGGTCTCTAGACATTATAGAGAAGTACACGCTAGGAATCCAAGCGGTACCTCTATAGTTGCTATCGACATCCTTAAACCTCATTGGAGAGGAGGATCAAAGAGGATAGCTATATCCAAATTAGAGATGAGCTGGATTTATCGTTTAAAATGTCTTAAGCCGCAGGGCCTAAATGTGGATATAGAAGTAAATGCTTTCCTGGATAACTCATAAAATATTCCTGGTTATGTAATTTTTAGTTAATTTAATTCATTTTTTATTTATGTCTATTTTTATATTTATATTTATTTATTTATTATTTATTTTTATTGTTTATTTAATTATTTCTGTTTACATATAATTTATTATATGTGCAGATGTTCTATTAGGTGGAGATTGTGCTTCCTATATAGCCATTGGTCGTCCTTTTCGATTTTTGGTTTATTTGCACAAATAAGGAGTTTTTAGTATAAAGAGATTTTTTTGTGTTCATAGCATGACTAATCTTTATATATATATTTCTTTAGGTAGATGTATATGCTTACCTGGAGGCTTAATGTATATATGTATCCTGTTTAAATTCAGTAATGGTAACTGATGTATATATATGTATAAGGATATGTTGTGCGCATTGGCCTATTAGTTAAATGGGCTGCGCACGTCTAGTAAGATTGCATGTGACGACTAAAATTCAATTATAGTAGGTCTAGTAGAGACAAATATATGTCTTTTAATCTCTTTATCGTTGAACATATGTATAATTGTGACAGACTATGTTCCTTGGTAAATATTAATCATAATTTTTTTTGTATTTTCATTAGTCGGAGGATCGGGAACCAGTGAGTGCGCTCCTTTAAGCTGGATCGGACCTTGAGTGATGCAGGATATGCCTATCTGCATTACACAGATCTCGCTGGTAGCGCGCTTCCTGTTTCTTCCCGGTCTACTCCCACTTCCGCCTTCTCCACCGTTCTCCAATGAAGGTGGCGAAACGAAAGAGAGGCTTGGTTGTGTCTCTATGTATTTAAGTGGTGACGTTCAGTGCGTCGCCCGTGCCCTTTGACAACGTCATTCTCTGACGAAACCGGTCAGGGCGGAGCCACGCACTACGTCACTGCGTTTTGTTACGTGACCCCGGAAGCACGGGCGCACGTTCTTTTTTTATCCTGTATGTTTTTAGCCGGCAATTTTTAAATTTCGTGTATATGCTGCACAATTTGGAATAAATTTCTGGAAGTATTTTCACTATGGCGAGTCCCCGGTTCTTTTCTTCCTTTTCTTTGATCCGAATGGGATGCTGAGCTTTTTGGAGTTGCTGAATATCTGCTGGTTCAGTGGAGATCGCATCAACCCAGTGTGGAAGATCCGGAAGCGTCCTACTCCAGACGTATTGGGAGTGACATGCCTGAATCCCCTTTATATCTGGTAAGAGTACACCCTATTTACCTTACCATATTGGAAGTAATATTGTGTTACTGATGGTGAACTTATACAGGACTTTCACGATCTACAGCTATCACCTGTGTCATTCAACTTGGAAAGCTGCTATATTTTTTTCTTATTTCCCTAATAGGACTATTAGAGAATTTACACATTCATATATATATTCTATATTTATTTAGCCCTCATGGACTTTATATATTTACTTTGTTATCATCCATTTTGATATAATTTAATTTGTTCATAATTGTGATTATATTGAATATGTTTGTTTTTTATCTATTTATATAGACACTATGGGCCAGATTCAGGTAGATGAGAGTATCTTTCCTCTGGAGTAACGCTTCTCATTTACATTACTCTGAAGACCCTTTCAGCGCAATTCCTGTAATTCACATAGCAGTTGCGCGTAAACTTGCGCCAGAGTAACGATAATGCGCTGGCGTAACCCGACGCAAGTGGAAGTGGGTGTGATCATATGTAAATGATGGGCGGAGGCCGGCGCAGAGGCTTACGTTCAGCGCATCATCCACGGAGCATGCGCAGTGAGTGCGGCTCCCCTCGCCCCCTTGTGCGCATGCTCACAACTTCCGTCGGCACCACTTCCTGGGAAACGTCAGCGCAATGCGTTCCGCTGGGCGCTTAAAAGCGCTGGCGGAAACGCCATTCCGGCGCAAAAGTAGTTCCGTTTCCCCCCACCCCAGGGAAGATACTTTTGCTCTGTAATGGCTGCTCCCGCTACCCCCAGAGAGAGGAGGAACCTCAATTTTAATACCCAGGAGGTCTCTGTCATTATCTCGGCTATGGAGACGGAGAATGAATTTCTCCATGGCCAAAAAAGCCGCAAGACCAGCCGGGAGAGGAAGCAGGGCATCCTGGAGTCGATTGCTGCCAGGGTCAATGTCCTGGGCTACTCCACCCGGACTGCTGGGGACATACAAAAGAAAATAAATGACCTGCGGCGCAAGGTGAGGGACAAGGTGGCCTCCATCAGGAGGCATGAGAGGGGCACAGGTGGTGGTCCCCCATGTCCTGTCACCCTGACCGCAGAGGAGGAGGTGGTTGCTCGCTGCCTGGAGAGGGAGCAGGTGGAGGGGGTCGCAGGCTATGACTCCGTGGAGGAAGGCACAAGGACAGGTAAGTGTTTTATAATCCCCTATTTGATGTTTTGCATTTGGGGGGGTGGGGGGGGGACATGTGCCAAGTGTGTGGGACCACCAACATGTGTCTGCTTTGTGTCATCCACAGATGACGGAGCTGGGCCATCATCTGTCAGCCTGCATTCCACCCCATCCCCCCCACGCCATCATGTGCCCGAGCCACTGGGTGGTGAAGAGGTTGTGGAGGAGGAGAGTGGCCACACCACACCTGCCGAGGTGGTTGTGGAAGATCCTGCTGTGGCAGAGCAGGACTTTTCATTAGTCTTGTCTGTCTCCTCCCCTTCTCCTGGCCCGTCTGTCGTCCCCTCCCCCATCCTTGGAAGCCCCTCAAGGGCGACACCTTCCACCCGAGGACATCCATCTTCGGGCCCCAGGAAGGCGACCCCGAAGACCAGGGGGGTGTCTGATGGTGTCCAGGACCAGTTGGCGAGGGATCACGCCAGACAGACAGAACAAATGGGGGCCATAGCGGACCACTTGCAGAAAGTGTCTGACAGCCTGGGCTCCGTTGCCAACCTCAGCAACGCAGTGCAGGATGTCAGCTCTAACTGCGCTGCAGTGGTCACCACTTTGGGGGAGGTGCAGGGGGATATCCAGCACCTTACTGCAGCCGTCCAGGCCAACACTGCTGCCATCCATGGGAACAGTGCTGCCATCCGTGAGCAGGGGAGGCTGAGTCGGCGGGCCCAGCATTACCAGATGACCCGTCAGCTCCGGATGCAGGCCCAGACGAACAATTACCTTGGACGGATAGCCAGGGCCTTGGAGGGCACGCAGGCCACACCTGCCAGGAGTGGCCCACCTGGGGATCAGCCACCTCCAGATGCCCCCCCACCCCCACCCACTCCATCCAGGCAGCTGCGGAGCCAGAGAGGGGCCCCCAGAAGAAGCCCCCGGCATCCCCGATGAGGCCTTTTTTTTTGTTGCTGGTTTTATATTATTATTTTTGACATACTCAGGTCATGAGTTTATTTTTTTTTTTTCTCAGGTTATGAGATTATTTTTCTTGTATTGATCAGGATATGATCTTTCTAATTTATTTTTGTACTGCACACGGTCAGGAGTGCAGGGGACAGTGTGAATGGTGTGTGAATGTGAGAGGGTGGCACTCCTGAAAGTAAGGGGTGTCACCCTCGGCCGTGGTGGTGAAGTGAACCCCACGGCTGTATGAATGACGTGTGAAAGGTGTGTGAATGGACAGTGACATCATTGGGGCCTTGACGCTGGCGTTACTGCTCCCAACTCCTACATGCTGGACTTGGGCTAATCCAATGCGATGTGCATGTGGTGTGTGTGATCTAGGGACATCAGTGGTGTACACGCGTGCACTGTCTGTGTAATTAATGTTTTGGGTTAGTGTCCAAAGATGCCTACGGCGAGGACCCTCCTGACTGCTCTTCCATCAGCAGACTGGGTGTCCTCTGGCAGGGGGGGACTGTGTGGGTCGGGGGTCAGGTCATCACGTATGTCAATATGCAGGCCTTTTTTCATAGCAAAGTTATGTAGTATGCAACATGCACCGATGATCTGACACACAAAGGTAGGGGAATACAATAGGGCCCCCCCAGACTTATCCAGGCAGCGGAAACGGGACTTCAGGAGCCCAAATGTTTGCTCAACCACTGCACGGGTTTTGATGTGTGCTTCATTGTATTTTCTCTCTCCTCTGGTTTGGGGGTTCCGGAAAGGAGTCATTAGATGGGGTCCCAATGCATATGCAGAGTCACCTGTAAGGTAAAAGACAGGAGAATGTTAGTCATGCATGTGCGATTTCTGTTGTGCATGACGGGAGGGGATAGTCATGCCTGACTCCCATGTCACTCACCAACCAGCCAGCTGTCCCCATACATGTTCTGGTTAAATTCTGCTGGGATGGGGCTCTGACGGTATATGAAACTGTCATGGCTGGACCCGGGGTGTTTGGCACGGACGTGCCATATGAGGCGTTGGGCATCGGCTATCACCTGTACGTTGATGGAATGCCAATGCTTCCGATTGCGGTATATGTGCTCTGTGGCACTGGGGGGCTGTAGGGCCACATGTGTGCAATCAATGGCCCCCACAGTGCGTGGGAATCTGGCAATGTTGTAGAAATCTGTCATTGCCTTCTGCCGCAGCTCCTCAGTGGTGGGTCTGATGAACTGGTTGGACATGCGTCTGAGGATTGCAGGGACAACCTGGTGCACACATCTGCTTATGGAGGATTGTGACATCCCAGCCACCACTCCACTTGTACGCTGGAATGATCCACTTGCAAGGAAATGGAGTGTTGCCAGGACCTTCACCAGTGGCTGCACTGCTTGTGATCGGTGTGTCTTGCTGGTGATGTCATCCTGCAGGGTTGTGGTTAGTTCAAGTATTGCATCAGGGCTGAATCTGAAGAGGCGATACACCTCCTCATCCCCCATGCCAAAGAGGTTCATACGAGTGCGGTATATCCTCTCACGTGCCCGCCTTCTTGGTTCCAGGGGACCCATCAGTAGTTCTAGGACCACGAGTGCCCCTGGCATGTTGGCACACAGAGGTGTTGTCCTTGCAAGTGGGGGTGCTCAGCAAGCTCCTATCGTCGGTAACGCTGCTGTAGCTGCTCTCCTGCTGACCTGTGACCGTCTGGAGTAAAGATAAAGCAGCCTTTTGTAGAAATAACTTTGCGCTGGACGGATCAGATACGCGCGGCGCATGTAGCCAGCGTATGGTGCTAATCCGTTCGTGAATTGGGAAATCTCCCTCATTTGCATATTTGCAGGGGAAATCAATGGGCGCGACTGATGCGCCCAGCGAAAATAAACGCTGACGATACTCTGGCGTCGGAACGTTCCGCCGGTCGCAAATGAGCCGTTATTGGGCGCATCTAGTTTGGTGGGTACGGGCACATAGAAACGTCGGCGCATCAGCACAGTTACGCGGCGCATATCCAAATACTCCAGCGCAAGTGTTCGTGAATCTGGCCCTATTTATTTCTTTCACAATATCACATTGTGCTTCTGAGCGCAACCTTGTTGTTTTTTATTAGGAGGTCATAAAAGAACCCAGAACAACATCTAAAGGACTATAGGGCTCATTTACCTCAGGTAAGATCAGTGTTCATGATTCAACAATAAGAAAGAGACTGGGCAAAAATTGAATCAATGGCAGAGTTCCAAGGCCAAAGACACTGCTGACCAAAAAGAACACAAAGGCTCATTTCACATTTACCAAAAAACATCTTAACTATCCCCAAGACTTTTAGGCAAATATTCTGTGGACTGATGAGACAAAAATCTTACTTTTTGGAAGGTGTGCATCTCGTTTTATCTGGTATAAAACAAATACAACATTTCATAACAAGAACATCATACCAACAGTCAGGCCAGTCGTGATGGTCTGGGGCTGCTTTGCAGCTTTAGGACCTGGACAACTTACCATAATTGATGGAACCATGAATTCTGAGCTCTACCAGAAAATCCTAAAGGAGAATGTCCGGCCATAAGTTTGTGATCTCAAGCTCAAGTGCACTTGGGTTATGCAGCAGGACAATGATCTGAAAGTCAACAGCAAG
This sequence comes from Rana kukunoris, assembly GCA_029574335.1. NCBI lineage: Eukaryota > Metazoa > Chordata > Amphibia > Anura > Ranidae > Rana > Rana kukunoris. Next base: position 102,789,861 of record CM056060.1, read on the forward strand.
TCCACCACCAAATGGTTCAAACAAAGCAAAATTTTAGTTTTGGAGTGGCCTAGTCAAAGCCTGGACTTAAATCGAATTGGGATGCTGTATTGTGACATGACACAGGATGTTCATGCTGGAAAACTCTTTAACCACTTTCCCACCACGCCATAAGCATTTTACTGCTACGGCGCGGTGGAGTTATCTTGGGACGAAGTCCCTGGGACGTCGTCCTTCACTTCCGCGATTGCGCGTCCCCTGGGACACGCTCGCGAAAGTGCCCGTGCTCGCCGGGTCTAGAAGACCCGGCGCATCCCGGATCACGGTAAATTGCCGCTGATCGCGGCCGTTTACCACGTGATCGCGCCGTCGAATGACGGCGCGATCACTTGTAAACAAACCGGCGTCATTTGATGACGCCGGTTCCTCCCTCTCCTGCGTCTCCTCTCTGTACAGTGTGCGAGGAGAGGGGGGGGAGCGGGGTGTCAGCAGCTGAGCTGTGGCTGGATCTGTGACAAATGCAGTCACAGATCCAGCCATCCCTCAATCCATCCCAGCTCTGCAATCCCCAGTACCCAGCAATCCCCCCAGTACCCAACAATCCCCCAGTACCCAACAATCCCCCAGTACCCAACAATACCCCAGTACCCCGCAATACCCCAGTACCCCGCAATACCCCAGTACCCGGCAATACCCCAGTACTCGGCAATGCCCCAGTACTTGGCAATGCCCCAGTACTCGGCAATACCCCAGTACTCGGCAATACCCCAGTACTCGGCAATACCCCAATACTCGGCCAATACTGACTGGCTGTGGGGAAGTGCCAGCGGCCCTGATAGGCTGTCCGAGTACAGCCCTGAGGCTGTAGTCGGCTTCCTGAAGCTCATCTTCGGAACGTACCAGCCGTGCGTCCGAGGATAAGACTGACAGGCGTTTCAGCCAATCAGGTAACCTGATTGGCTGAAGCGTCATCGAGGGCGGGGCGAGGGACATCAAGGGACGTAGAAGCCATAAAGGTAAGTGCCAGGGGGGGTACTGGGCACAGTGGCTACAAGTGGGGGCATAGTGGCTACAATTGGGGGCACAGTGGCAACAATTGGGGGCACAGTGGCGACAATTAGGGGCACAGTGGCCACAATTGGAGGAACAGTGGCGACAATTGGGGGCACAGTGGCTGTGTTTGATGGCATAGTGGTGACAATTGATGGCACAGTAGCTGCGTTTGATGACATGGCACAGTAGCTGTGTTTTGATGGCATGGCACGGTGGCTGCGTTTTGATGGCATGGCACAGTGGCTGCGTTTTGATGGCACAGTGGTTGCGTTTTGATAGCACAGTGACTGCATTTGATGGCATGGCACAGTGGTGACAATTGATAGGTACAGTGAGGTTGCAATTGTTTTTTTTTTTTGTTTGCGCCCCCCCCAAAAATGTTGAGCACCAGCCGCCACTATATTGTGTGTGTGTGTGTATATATATATATATATATATATATATATATATATATATATATACATTTTAGAATCTGTATTTGTATCTGTTTTGGCTTTTTAATCATAATATATTTTCTATAATAATATTTTTTCCCATAATAATAATATGCCCATCATTGTAGCCTAACCGTGCCCATCATTGCCGCCTCACCATCATTGCAGCCTTACCGTGCCCTCATTGCAGCCTCACCATCACTGCCGACTTACTGTGCCCTCATTGCAGCCTCCCTCACCATCATTGCTGCCTTACTGTGCCCTCATTCCAGCCCCCCTCACCATCATTGCAGGCAGCCTTACTGTGCCAAACAATGTAGCCTCACCAGTCAATGTGTGCATTAAGCACATCGGGCATCTCCTGGTCTTGCTGTTTCACGGAGCTCACTGTGAAAAGTTTGGGCGCACTGTGATAAAATTCCCGCCCTCCTCCTAGACCAGGTCGTGTGATAGACAGAACACTGCCTCTATCACATAAGCTGGTCTAGGAGGAGGGCGGAACTTTTATCAACCCCCCCCCCCCAACTTTTCACAGTGAGCTCTGTGACACAGCACTCTCCCATTGTGTGTTACAACCGGCACCGCCCCTGCACCCACTGCCGCCCCAAGGCCTGGCCTCGGTGGCCTTGTTGGGTAATCTGGCCTTGTGTACATGTGATGGGACAGAGAAAGGGGGTCTGAATATGGTTTAATGAAGGTCACAGAAAGGGGGTCTGAATATGGTTCAATGAAGGTCACAGAATAGGAAACAAACAGCAGGAATGATAGCAACAGGAATTTGTAGCAGAGGTGGTAGAAGAAGGCTTCCAGGCAGCCTAAAGAGAGAGGTCCAGCTAAGGAACTGACCACCATTGAACAGACTTGTCATGAACAACCTCTAAACACCTAATGAATTTATTTATCCTGGACAAGAAGTGGAAGAAAATAAGAAAGCATTTCACTTCAGGATATTATAATGATCTTTTCGCCTATATATACTGTACCTATAATTGCAACTTTTACTCATCTATACTATATTTCTATCTTAAATGTTGAACTAACTTCTAATCACTTATTGCAACATTTGGCTGTGAAGGGTTACACTTCTCATTTCATGCTTTTAGTTCCCTGTTTAGTATCAGTTTTTAGGGTTTCACTTCATTTATAATCTGTCAAAAACATGTCTACACTAAATATTGCTACTTCGCTCTGCCAACACAGTCTGCTGCAGTGTGAGAGCATGAAGCAGCATTTTCATTGGGAGAAAATTGATATTTTAGGGCAGATACTAGTGTAGCGGGGTCGTCTTGTTAAAGCCTTACGACAGGTCATCCCCTCTGGACTTACATTCCCATTTGTAAATATGTTAGAGATAGTTTAAAATTATGCATTGCGGGACTACAAGTAGCGGAGATAGGGACTCCATAGACTCTAGAGAGAGAATGACTACATTTCCCGCAATGCTTTGCCCTCCAGAAGGATGTGATGTCTCGCTAGACCGGTGGAGGAGGTTATTTAGGGAAAGGGAGTGGCGCCTTTTTCTCTCTCTGGGACCCGCTTTCTCTCCTGTGCAGTGTTGTTCATCTTCCTTTAAAAAAGTAACTAGTTACAATTACAAGTTACTTGCCCGAAAAAGTAATTGAGTTTATTAGCAAAGTAACTAGTTACTCGGAAAAGTAACTGAGATTTTTTTTTTTTTTTTTATATTCTACAATGCAATTACGTTCTATAACATCTTTAATATCAAAGATGTTTATATTAACTGATTGAAGAATAAAAACACTATATACAGTATTTTAGAACATTTCGTACTGTGTACAATTATTATCATCATCACACTCCACCTGCCCAGCAATACTGTACAATATAGATTCAGTGTGCAGTGTGAGTGACACTGCTGCAGTGCACACTGAATCTATATTGTTCAGTATTGCTGCCTGGGCAGGTGTAGTGTGATGATGATAATGATATTAATAATTGTACACAGTATTGCATTTGCTGGGCCTGCCTGGGCATGTGGAGCGGTCCGGTGGAGTGACACTCCACCGGACCGCTCCACATGCCCAGGCAGGCCCAGCAAATGCAATAATGTGTATAATTATCAACACCACCTGCCCACAGTGCCCAACTGCCCACTGCCCAGGCATGTCATCCTAAATTGTGGGGAGAGCCTGGATAAGCCCGCTAAGCTGCCTGATATGATCTGGCTCTGACTCCCCACCTCCTGGGTCTGTGTGTCCCGTGTACTGTGCGGGCGTACCTGTGCCTCTCCTTCGCCGACTGTCTCATGATGATCTCCTCGGCAGGCTCCAACGCCGCTGTTCCGTCGGTTCCATCCGTTTTAGGCATAGGTCCCACTCCCTTCTCACCGTCAAGTATTGCTCGCCGGGCAGTCCAGGCAGACTCTGCCTCCTCCTGTGACGCTGCTTGTGAGTCTATGAATGGGCAGATGAATACAGGTGCGTCTCTTCATTTTAGGACTCGTTTTCACCAAACACTGAATTGCAACGCAGCAGCAGGGATGCCACCTTTGACCTAATCTTTTATACTGGAAGGTGTGCCCCTTTTTCATCTCAGAAATTTAAGAGGTAGGATATTGTTCTGACAGGCAGTTTCAGTTCCAATGACTACAATACATACTTTGCTGGTAAGCAATTTGTTCTATTTCTGAGGAGAAAGTGAATAAGCCATACCATAAACAGTAAAAGATTTTTTTAGCTGTTATCATGATTGCACCTTCACATGCCTAGCAGTGCATTACTGTACACAGATCTAACATAACATCCTCTTCTAGAAGACTGGGACTTTTGTACAAGGCTGGGATTTCCTCATCAAAACAAATCCACACTGACTGTCTCTCCGCCCACAGCTGAGAATTGCTGCTCAGCCGTGCAACCAGATCCTGTATGTCCCCGACAACTTGTACCGCTGCCAGGCCGAACTTGTCGAGATGAGACAAGTCGAGACGTCACTCCGTACACAAGTTGTGACTCACCGTCCGACCAGCTGACGCGGCCGCGTCGAGACGTCACTCTGTACACTCTCAGCCACCCGATACTGTATGGAGTGGCTGGGAGTGTACGGAGTGACGTCTCGACGCGGCTGCGTCAGCTGGTCAGACGGTGAGTCACTCACAAGCAGTGTCACGGGAGGAGGCAGAGTCTGCCCGGACTGCCCCCCCCCCGTGCGTGCTCTAAGTAATTTCGGTAACGCCGCCCAGTAATGGGAACGGCGTTGCCGAGAGGGCAAAAGTAATCTGATAGATTACTCGTTACCCTCAGGAGGTCCATCGTTACCTAACGGCGTTTATTTAAACGCCGTTAGTTACAACACTGTTCCTGTGCGGAGCGGCTGACAGAGAAGCCTGGGCCTAGATTTGGGGAAGAACCTGCCATCCAGATGGAAACAAAACCTCAACTCCAAGAGGCTGTCCAGCTGATAACCGTAGCAGTGGAACCTCCTCGGCCGGGATCCTGTGTGTTCTGGAGCGACACCTGAGCAGCGGGTTCTCTTTTTCTTCTTCTTGAGGAGGAATCAGGCGGATCGGCCTGTTGGGTGAGAGAGCACTTGCTCAACCTTTGACTACCTGGTTATCATAGACACCCAGTCTCTATGTACCAGCTACGGACACACGTCTGGCCTGTAGCTAGGAAACTCGGAGGCCTAGTTAACTGTCTCGGTGTTCATAGTGGTGACTGACGCTGACGGGCGATCAGCACCGCCACGATCTACTGCCATAGACGTTCTGTTGTATGATTTTTTTTCCTATAACCGTTACTTGTGGATTACAATTTAAAGTGCACCTACCGGCGGCTACGTTGAACATTGACTAGTCTACAGGACTGTCCGCTAGGGACGCTCGCGAGCAGAGACTGATCTTGAGTTTAGGCAGGTGGTACCACTCTTAGGTATAAAATTCTTGTTAACTTACATTAATTACTGATTCTTGCAAGGGTCATTGCGAATCAGTTTGGGTTGCTGTTGATTGACTATGGTTGTATTTAAACCTTATGCTTGTCGTTTCTAAGTGCCCTACAGTTTTTTTTTTAAGTGTATTTTGTGCGTGTACTCGAGAGAGGAGCCGGACTGCAGGAGTTTTGGGAGTAGGCAGACCTCCCCCAGAGGCAATCTGCCATCTTTCTTCATGCCCCTGGGTGGCAATGGCGGGTGTGAGGGTGGTCCTCCCACACAGCCCGCCCTACCTGCTCCGCTTTGAAGCCCAACGAGGCAGAGGGACTCCCCTATGAAGGAGTGAGAGGATCTAGCCCACTCAGCCAGCCCCGTTAGTCCTTCGCCTCTCTTTTTTTTAGAGACCAGGTGGCCAAAGTGCGTGCATGTTAACCCAATTTCGAGTGCGTGTAAGTGTGGTGGTTTTGTGGGAGGGGGGTGGGCGCACTAAGCACAGGCTTACCTCGCATAGCACACCCACCGGGAGCCGGGCTGAGACCACCAAACTCAATTCACATGCAGCCGAGACCGGGATTGGAGAAATTACCATTTAACATGGGAGTCTATGGAAGGGGTGCCCGACTTTAAAAAATCGGTGCTCCCCAGCCATAGGTCCCCCAGACAGCAGTGGCGTAGCTTGGGTTGTCAGCGCCCGGGGCAAGGCAAGAAATTTGCGCTCCCTAACCTGGGACTCTCCGAGTCCCTTCCCTTCCTACAATAGTACTGACCAGCCTGATTCCTATACTGACCACTACACAGACTTACATGATTCCTAGACTGACCTTTACACTTACTTACCTGTCCACTACACTGACCTACCCAATTCCTACACTGACCACTACACTGCACATCACACTACACACCACACTGACCACCAGGGCTGGTGCAAGGATCTTTGACACCCTAGGCAATATCTAATTTTGCTGCACCCCGACTCCACTTTACCCTGCAACACGTGACCTATCTGACCCCCTGACACACCTACCCGACACATGCACTGATCCACCTAAATCCTACTTCCTGCACTACTTACATTACACTGACCTACCTGACACCTACACTGGCCTACCTGATACCTACACTGACTGACCTGACACCTACATTGACTATTACACTGACTGACACCTACACTGACTGACCTAGCTGACACCTACATGGACTGACTGACCTAACTGACACCTACATTGACTATTACAATGACTGACACCTACACTGACCTAACTGACACCTACACCGGCTATTACAATGACTGACACCTATGCTGACTGACCTGACACCTACACTGACACCTATGCTGACTGACCTGACACCTACATTGACTATTACACTGACCGACACCTACACTGACCTAACCGACACCTACACCGACTATTAGGCCTCGTACACACGATGAGATATGTCCGCTCAAACTTGTCCGACGGACAGTTTAGAGCGGACATGTCTCATCGGATTTCGGTCCGATGGCGTGTACACACCATCGGATCAAAATCCCCGCCGGCAGACAGCGTGGTGACGCGGCGGTGACGTTGACGCCGCCACGTCACCGCACCAGGAAGTAAACACTTCCGCGCACATGCGTCAGATCCATTCACAGGATACGACGCATGTGCGGGAGGATATGTCCGCTGGTTTCCCGTACTAACCAGCGGACATATCCGAAGGACAGGTTTGTAGCGGACAAATTTCAAAGCATGCTTTGAAATTTGTCCGATGGACAAATCTGTCCGCTAGCCCGTACACACGATCGGATTTGTCTGCTGAAACGGTCCATCGGACCGTTTTCAGTGGACAAATTCGATCGTGTGTACGCGGCCTAACACTGACTGACACCTAACTGACACCTACACTGACTGACCTGACACCTACACTGACTGACCTGACACCTACACTGACTGACCTGACACCTACATTGACTATTACACTAACTGACACCTACGCTGACTGACCTGACACCTACACTGACACCTATGCTGACTGACCTGACACCTACACTGACCTGACACCTACATCGACTATTTTTTCACTGACTGACACCTACACTGACCTAACTGACACCTACACTGACCTAACTGACACCTATACTGACTATTACGCTGACTGACCTGACACCTACACTGACACCTACGCTGACTGACCTGACACCTATGTTGACCTAACTGACACCTATGCTGACCTAACTGACACCTATGCTGACCTAACTGACACCTATGCTGACCTAACTGACACCTACGCTGACCTAACTGACACCTACGCTGACCTAACTGACACCTACGCTGACTTAACTGACACCTACGCTGACTTAACTGACACCTACGCTGACTTAACTGACACCTACGCTGACTTAACTGACACCTACGCTGACCTAACTGACACCTACGCTGACCTAACTGACACCTACGCTGACCTAACTGACACCTATGCTGACCTAACTGACACCTATGCTGACCTAACTGACACCTACGCTGACCTAACTGACACCTACGCTGACCTAACTGACACCTACCCTGACTGACCTGACACCTACCCTGATATAACTGACACCTACGCTGACCATTCCACTAACTGACACCTACGCTGATCTGACACCTACACCTACGCTGATATGACACCTACACTGACCTGACTGACACCTACACTGACCTAACTGACACCTACACTGACCTAACTGACACCTACACTGACTGACCTGACACCTACATTAATTATTACAACGACTGACACCTACGCTGACCCTACTGACACCTACACTGACCTAACTGACACCTACACTGACTGACCTGACACCTACATTAATTATTACAACGACTGACACCTACGCTGACCCTACTGACACCCACACTGACCTAACTGACTACTACAATGACTGACACCTACACTGACCTAACTGACACCTACGCTGACCATTCCACTAACTGACACCTACGCTGACCTGACACCTACACTGACCTGACTGACACCTACACTGACCTGACTGACACCTACACTGACCTAACTGACACCTACACTGACTGACCTGACACCTACATTAATTATTACAACGACTGACACCTACGCTGACCCTACTGACACCTACACTGACCTAACTGACTACTACAATGACTGACACCTACGCTGACCTGACTGACACCTACACTGACCTGACTGACACCTACACTGACCTGACTGACACCTACACTGACCTGACTGACACCTACACTGACCTAACTGACACCTACACTGACTGACCTGACACCTACATTAAGTATTACAACAACTGACACCTACGCTAACCCTACTGACACCTACACTGACCTAACTGACTACTACAATGACTGACACCTACGCTGACCCTACTGACACCTACACTGACCTAACTGACTACTACAATGACTGACACCTACACTGACCTTACTGACACCTACACTGACTGACCTGACACCTACATTAATTATTACAACGACTGACACCTACGCTGACCCTACTGACACCTACACTGACCTAACTGACACCTACACTGACTGACCTGACACCTACATTAATTATTACAACGACTGACACCTACGCTGACCCTACTGACACCCACACTGACCTAACTGACTACTACAATGACTGACACCTACACTGACCTAACTGACACCTACGCTGACCATTCCACTAACTGACACCTACGCTGACCTGACACCTACACTGACCTGACTGACACCTACACTGACCTGACTGACACCTACACTGACCTAACTGACACCTACACTGACTGACCTGACACCTACATTAATTATTACAACGACTGACACCTACGCTGACCCTACTGACACCTACACTGACCTAACTGACTACTACAATGACTGACACCTACGCTGACCTGACTGACACCTACACTGACCTGACTGACACCTACACTGACCTGACTGACACCTACACTGACCTGACTGACACCTACACTGACCTGACTGACACCTACACTGACCTAACTGACACCTACACTGACCTAACTGACACCTACACTGACTGACCTGACACCTACATTAAGTATTACAACAACTGACACCTACGCTAACCCTACTGACACCTACACTGACCTAACTGACTACTACAATGACTGACACCTACGCTGACCCTACTGACACCTACACTGACCTAACTGACTACTACAATGACTGACACCTACACTGACCTAACTGACACCTACACTGACTGACCTGACACCTACATTAATTATTACAACGACTGACACCTACGCTGACCCTACTGACACCTACACTGACCTAACTGACACCTACACTGACTGACCTGACACCTACATTAATTATTACAACGACTGACACCTACGCTGACCCTACTGACACCCACACTGACCTAACTGACTACTACAATGACTGACACCTACACTGACCTAACTGACACCTACGCTGACCATTCCACTAACTGACACCTACGCTGACCTGACACCTACACTGACCTGACTGACACCTACACTGACCTGACTGACACCTACACTGACCTAACTGACACCTACACTGACTGACCTGACACCTACATTAATTATTACAACGACTGACACCTACGCTGACCCTACTGACACCTACACTGACCTAACTGACTACTACAATGACTGACACCTACGCTGACCCTACTGACACCTACACTGACCTGACTGACACCTACACTGACCTGACTGACACCTACACTGACCTGACTGACACCTACACTGACCTAACTGACACCTACACTGACCTAACTGACACCTACACTGACTGACCTGACACCTACATTAAGTATTACAACAACTGACACCTACGCTAACCCTACTGACACCTACACTGACCTAACTGACTACTACAATGACTGACACCTACGCTGACCCTACTGACACCTACACTGACCTAACTGACTACTACAATGACTGACACCTACACTGACCTAACTGACACCTACACTGACTGACCTGACACCTACATTAATTATTACAACGACTGACACCTACGCTGACCCTACTGACACCTACACTGACCTAACTGACACCTACACTGACTGACCTGACACCTACATTAATTATTACAACGACTGACACCTACGCTGACCCTACTGACACCCACACTGACCTAACTGACTACTACAATGACTGACACCTACACTGACCTAACTGACACCTACGCTGACCATTCCACTAACTGACACCTACGCTGACCTGACACCTACACTGACCTGACTGACACCTACACTGACCTGACTGACACCTACACTGACCTGACTGACACCTACACTGACCTAACTGACACCTACACTGACTGACCTGACACCTACATTAATTATTACAACGACTGACACCTACGCTGACCCTACTGACACCTACACTGACCTAACTGACTACTACAATGACTGACACCTACGCTGACCTGACTGACACCTACACTGACCTGACTGACACCTACACTGACCTGACTGACACCTACACTGACCTGACTGACACCTACACTGACCTAACTGACACCTACACTGACCTAACTGACACCTACACTGACTGACCTGACACCTACATTAAGTATTACAACAACTGACACCTACGCTAACCCTACTGACACCTACACTGACCTAACTGACTACTACAATGACTGACACCTACACTGACCTAACTGACACCTACACTGACTGACCTGACACCTACATTAATTATTACAACGACTGACACCTACGCTGACCCTACTGACACCTACACTGACCTAACTGACACCTACACTGACTGACCTGACACCTACATTAATTATTACAACGACTGACACCTACGCTGACCCTACTGACACCCACACTGACCTAACTGACTACTACAATGACTGACACCTACACTGACCTAACTGACACCTACGCTGACCATTCCACTAACTGACACCTACGCTGACCTGACACCTACACTGACCTGACTGACACCTACACTGACCTGACTGACACCTACACTGACCTAACTGACACCTACACTGACTGACCTGACACCTACATTAATTATTACAACGACTGACACCTACGCTGACCCTACTGACACCTACACTGACCTAACTGACTACTACAATGACTGACACCTACGCTGACCCTACTGACACCTACACTGACCTGACTGACACCTACACTGACCTGACTGACACCTACACTGACCTGACTGACACCTACACTGACCTAACTGACACCTACACTGACCTAACTGACACCTACACTGACTGACCTGACACCTACATTAAGTATTACAACAACTGACACCTACGCTAACCCTACTGACACCTACACTGACCTAACTGACTACTACAATGACTGACACCTACGCTGACCCTACTGACACCTACACTGACCTAACTGACTACTACAATGACTGACACCTACACTGACCTAACTGACACCTACACTGACTGACACCTATGCTGACCCCCCTTCCTGACACCTACACAGACCCACCTGACTCCTACTTCCTGCACTACTCACACACACCACTCTCCACACAGCTTGGTGCAGATTCATCCTCCTCCTTACCTCTGCTCTTGTGGCTTCCCCTCCATCGCCATCTACCCGCTCGTTCCATGGTGTCCCCGCCAGGGCCAGGCCAGCGCCATCCACCCGCTGGTCGGGAGCCGGAGGTCAGCTATCAGACCCTGTGCCTCCATGCTCCCATCTCCACCTAGCCCTGCCCGCTGTACACACAGTGCCGCACCAGAGGGACAGGCAGAGGAGAAGCCCCGGCAGCTCACAGTTTCCAGTCAGTGCTCTGCCGAGTCCCGCGGCCATATTCAGTGTTTCCCGCCGCATTGTGATTGGGCGTTTAGGGGTCACGTGCGGAGGTGGGACTTCAAGAGCAACCATAATAGGCCAGCCCCATGCCGCACATGACCCCCATACACCCAATCACAGGGTGCCTGACAGTAAACATGGCTGGAGATCGGGGACACAGAAACGAAAATTACGAGACAGCAGCCAGTAGTGACACTAGTGTCACTAAATTTCGCGTCCCCCTAAATTTTGCGCCCGGTGCCACGCCCCCCTGCCCCCTCACGCTACGCCACTGCCAGACAGCAAACTTTGCACACTTATAGTGGTGTGGCTATATGTGTGCCAAGTTTGGGGTCCAGAGGACCTACGGCCAGCCAGTACCAGGTCTCCAAATTTCGGGAGATAAGGTGCAAAAAGGTGACTCGAGTATAAGCCGAGGGGGGGCATTTTCAGCACAAAAAAATGTGCTAAAAAACTCAGCTTATACTCGAGTATATACGGTAAGTCAGTTTTATTTGTTCAGCCAGGGAGTTGAATGAAAAAACTGACCCAATTCTACACATTTAAGGTGGATGAGAAAATCCTCCCATTGTGTTGTTGACAGTTGGGAGTCTTCCCCTCTGTCAGAATACACTGATAAATGCTGCAGGCAATAGCCTGCAGTGCTGATCAACAGGAATTTTTTCAGCAGGGTGGCTGTACAAACTTTGATCGGTAGATTGACCTTTGTACAACCAGAATGCCCATACATGGATCGAAAGCTGGTTCAGCAGGGACGGTCGAATTTTGATCCATGTATGGGCAGCTTAAGTCTTCTGTTCAACTTTCGTGAGAGTGCATCTCAATTGACTAAATTCTACTTCTTTGCTAGCTGGACAGTGTCTTTGACTGATGGCTGTAGAGAACTGTATATACTGGTAAGTTGATATTCTTTTATCTTTTTTCTTCCTATACAATTCTTATTCAAGGTGTAATATAGTCATATGTTGTAGTTATTCTGCTCTTGAGCTTTTTTATCTATCTTTTATATCATAGTAGCTTCCAGATACAGTGGAACCTCGGATTACTAGCATGCTCCATCCCAGGAGAATGATCGTAATCCAAAATACTCACATATCAAAGCGAGTTTCCCCATTGACTTCAATGGCAAGCCAGAGGCGGGGGGCACCGGAGAGCCTTGGAAACGTCCGGAAAGGCCAGAAGACAGTTCGGCTGACCTCGGCAACCCTCGAAAAGACTCAGCGCCGGCGCCCCCACCTCAGGCCAAATCGCTCGTTAACCGCGTTCCTCGCAATCCGAGGTTCCGCTGTACTTCCAACGCTTCACCCACTCCATATTTTGACCTCAAAGGAACATTGAACGTCTTCTCTATTGTGTGGCTGTTTTTCAAAACTCCATGCATGTATGGCTAGCATTAGGTTTTTCAAATGTCTTTTGTGTGTAGCACTACCTTCGTAGGGGTTGTGGATGACTGGGTTCCCCTCTCCTGCACAGCCAGACAACTAATAACTTCCACACTTTCTTCACACAGGTGAAACAGTCATTCAGTTTTTTTACAGTATCTCACAAAAAGTAAGTACACCCCTCACATTTTTGTAAATATTTTATTATACCTTTTCATGTGACAACACTGAAGAAATGACACTATGCTACAATGTAAAGGAGCGAGTTTACAGCTTGCATAACAGTGTAAATTTGCTGTCCCCTCAAAATAACTCAACATACAGCCATTAATGTTTAAACCACTGGCAACAAAAGTGAGTACACCCCTAAGTGAAAATGTCCAAATTGGTACCAATTAGCCATTTCTCCTCCCTGGTGTCATGTGATTTGTTAGTGTTACAAGGTCTCATGTGTGAATGGGGAGTAGGTGTGTTAAATTTGGTGTTATCACTCTCTCATACTAGTCACTGGATGTTCAACATGGCACCTCATGGCAAAAAACTCTGAGGATCTGAAAAAAAGAATTGTTGCTCTACATGAAGATGGCCTAGGCTATAAGGAGATTGCCAAGACACTAAAACTAAGCTGCAGCATGGTGGCCAAGACCATACAGCGGTTTAACAGGACAGGTTTACTCAGAACAGGCCTCGCCATGGTTGACCAATGATTGCTGCCAGCATTGCTGTAGAAGGTTTAAGGGGTGGGGGTCCACCTGTCAGTGCTCAGACCATACGCCGCACACTGCATCAAATTGGTCTGCATGGCTGTTGTCCCATAAGGAAGCCTCTTCTAAAGCTGATGCACAAGAAAGCCCGCAAACAGTTTGCTGAAGACAAACGGACTAAAAACATGGATTACTGGAACCTGTCCTGTGGTCTAATGAGACCAAGATAAACTTATTTGGTTCAGATGGTGTCAAATGAGTGTGGCTGCAACCAGGTGAGGAGTACAAAGACAAGTGTGTGTTGCCTACAGTCAAGCATGGTGGTGGGAGTGTCATGGTCTGGGCCGCATGAGTTCTACCGGCACTGGGGAGCTACACTTCATTGAGGGAACCATGAATTCCAACATGTACTGTGACATACTGAAGCAGAGCATGATCCCCCTCCCTTCGGAGATTCGGCTGCAGGACATTATTACAACAAGATAATGACCCCAAACACAGCTCCAAGACAACCACTGCCTTACTAAAGAAGCTGAGGGTAAAGGTGATGGACTAGCCAAGCATGTCTCCAGACCTCGAAGCAGCAGATGACGGAGAATCCTGTCTCCTAGTGCTGCTGGACCTCAGTGCAGCCTTTGACACAGTTGACCACAGCACCCTGCTCACTCGACTCAAAGAAGTAGCTAGAGTTTCAGACTCGGCCTTGCCATGGTTTGCATCGTTCCTAGAAAACCGCACTCAGACCGTGAAACTGGGAAGTTTCACGTCAGAACAGGGCTGGGACAAGGCCATTTGGTGCCCAGGGCGAAGATGACAAACTGCGCCCCCCTCCCCCCCGGTTTTTAAGAAAGAATCAATGTTGTTTCAAAACAAGAATATACTTAAAGCAATAGAACAAAGGACTGTCCCCCCTTGGCTCAAATTGATGGGGAAAACTGGCAGCACACTGGCGGCAATTGATGGGCAAACTGGCAGCACACTGGCAGCAATTGATGGGCACACTGGCAGCACACTGGCGGCAATTGATGGGCACACTGGCGGCACACTGGCAGCAATTGATGGGGAAAACTGGCAACAATTGATGGTTACCATTATTGCCAGTTTGCCCCATCAATTGCCGCCCGTGTGTTCTGCCAGTGTGCCCATCAATTGCTGCCAGTTTGCCCCATCAATTGCCGCCAGTGTGACCATCAAACGCAGCCACTGTGCCATCAAACACAGCCACCTTGTTGGGCACAGCTGAGTGGCTGCGTTTGATGGGCACAGTGGCTGCGTTTGATGCGCACAGTGACTGCGTTTGATGGGCACAGTGACTGCGTTTGATGGGCACAGTGACTGCGCTTGATGGGCACAGTGGCTGCGCGTGATGGGCACAGTGACTGCTTTTGATGGGCACAGTGACTGCTTTTGATGGGCACAGTGGCTGCATGTGATGGGCACAGTGGCTGCGCGTGATGGGCACAGTGGCTGCGCGTGATGGGCACAGTGGCTGCGCGTGATGGGCACAGTGACTGCGTTTGATGGGCACAGTGGCTGCGTGTGATGGGCACAGTGGCTGCATGTGATGCGCACAGTGGCTGCGTGTGATGGGCACAGTTGCTTGCGTGTGATGGGCACAGTGGCTGCGTGTGATGGGCACAGTGGCTGTGTGTTTATTGGCACAGTGGCTGCGTGTGATGGGCACAGTGGCTGCGTGTGATGGGCACAGTGGCTGCGTGTGATGGGCACAGTGGCTGCGTGTGATGGGCACAGTGGCTGCATTTGATGCGCACAGTGGCTGCGTGTGATGGGCACAGTGGCTGTGTGTGATGCGCACAGTGACTGCGTTTGATGGGCACAGTGGCTGCGTTTGATGGGTACAGTGGCTGCGTTTGATGGGTACAGTGGCTGCGTTTGATGGGTACAGTGGCTGCGTTTGATGGGCACAGTGGCTGCGTGTGATGGGCACAGTGGCTGCGTGTGATGGGCACAGTGGCTGCGTGTGATGCGCACAGTGATTGCGTTTGATGGGCACAGTGTCAGCGTTTGATGCGCACAGTGACTGCGTTTGATGGGTACAGTGACTGCGTTTGATGGGCACAGTGGCTGCGTGTGATGGGCACAGTGGCTGCGTGTGATGCGCACAGTGGCTGCGTGTGATGCGCACAGTGATTGTGTGTGATGGGCACAGTGGCTGCGTGTGATGCGCACAGTGATTGCGTGTGATGGGCACAGTGGCTGCGTGTGATGGGCACAGTGGCTGCGTGTGATGCGCACAGTGGCTGCGTGTGATGCGCACAGTGGCTGCGTTTGATGCGCACAGTGGCTGCGTGTGATGGGCACAGTGGCTGCGTGTGATGGGCACAGTGGCTGCGTGTGATGCGCACAGTGGCTGCATGTGATGCGCACAGTGGCTGCGTGTGATGGGCACAGTTGCTTGCGTGTGATGGGCACAGTGGCTGCGTGTGATGGGCACAGTGGCTGTGTGTTTATTGGCACAGTGGCTGCGTGTGATGGGCACAGTGGCTGCGTGTGATGGGCACAGTGGCTGTGTGTGATGCGCACAGTGACTGCGTTTGATGGGCACAGTGGCTGCGTTTGATGGGTACAGTGGCTGCGTGTGATGGGCACAGTGGCTGCGTGTGATGGGCACAGTGGCTGCGTGTGATGCGCACAGTGGCTGCATGTGATGCGCACAGTGGCTGCGTGTGATGGGCACAGTTGCTTGCGTGTGATGGGCACAGTGGCTGCGTGTGATGGGCACAGTGGCTGTGTGTTTATTGGCACAGTGGCTGCGTGTGATGGGCACAGTGGCTGCGTGTGATGGGCACAGTGGCTGTGTGTTTATCGGCACAGTGGCTGCGTGTGATGCGCACAGTGACTGCGTGTGATGGGTACAATGACTGCGTTTGATGGGCACAGTGGCTGCGTGTGATGGGTACAATGACTGCGTTTGATGGGCACAGTGGCTGCGTGTGATGGGCACAGTGGCTGCGTGTGATGGGCACAGTGATTGCGTTTGATGGGCACAGTGGCTGCGTGTGATGGGCACAGTGGCTGCGTGTGATGGGCACAGTGGCTGCGTGTGATGCGCACAGTGGCTGCGTGTGATGCGCACAATGATTGCGTGTGATGGGCACAGTGGCTGCGTGTGATGCGCACAGTGGCTGCGTGTGATGCGCACAGTGGCTGCGTGTGATGGGCACAGTTGCTTGCGTGTGATGGGCACAGTGGCTGCGTGTGATGGGCACAGTGGCTGTGTGTTTATTGGCACAGTGGCTGCGTGTGATGCGCACAGTGACTGCGTGTGATGGGTACAATGACTGCGTGTGATGGGCACAGTGGCTGCGTGTGATGGGCACAGTGGCTGCGTGTGATGGGCACAGTGGCTGCGTGTGATGGGCCTAGTGGCTGCGTGTGATGGGCACAGTGATTGCGTTTGATGGGCACAGTGGCTGTGTGTGACGGCACAGTGAGGCTGCAATTAAGGTTTTTTTTTTTTATGCAGACAAGGAAGGCAAGCTTAAAATAACACAAAAAATAAAAAATTCTGACATTTTTTTTTAAATTAAAAATATGATGGTCACCTCAGTCCAATCCCCCCTCCCCCTCCCCCTCCCCAATAAAGACTAATTTAAGTTGTCTCTTACTTTTTTTTATAGTTCACTTCTTCTTCTGTTGCAGACAGTCCACTCCACACACTCCAGTCCAGACAGTAGCAGGCTGAGGCAGGCAGCAGGCTCCTCGTGCCTTGTCCTCTTTTTTTTTTTTTCAGACACAGCTCCGCGCGAGTCCTCCCTCCCTCTCTGCTGCCTCAGTCACCTCTCACCCCCGGCGTGACGTCACGCGGCGACGGCGCACGTCGGGAATATACCATCTATAGCTTTCATATGGGGGGGCGAGAGGCAACGCAAAGGAGGAAAGGGAGCCAGGACCAGGACAGAGGAGCGCAGTCGGCACACAGTGTGCCACAGCCGCTGCCTGCGCTGTCTGTCACTCAGTGAAAGTGAGTGACAGACAATCCAACTGGTCTGGCGGCCGCGGCTGATTGCGCCCCCCCCCCCCCTGTTAGACTTGGTAGCGCCAGGGTCACTCGCCCCTCCCGCCCCTGCCTTGTACCGGCCCTGCGTCAGAAACACGGACCATTGCATTCAGAGATCCTCAAGGATCACCACTCTCTCCTGTACTCTTCAACATCTACATCTGCCCGCTCCTCAATATCATCAGCGAACAGGATCTGAGCTACCACTCTTACACGGATGACACACAACTTTACTTTCGAATCACCAACAAAAAAGACCAATATCATGACCTAGGAAAATGCCTCACTCTGATCGATAACTGGATGATGGAAAGCTCACTCAAACTCAATGGGTCCAAAACGGAACTCATCATTCTCCATGCAAATCGGAAATCTAAGTCTAGGACCACATGGACACCACCCACCATCCTTGGAAAAAACATTGTCCCAAGCAAAAAAGTCAAAAGCCTCGGAGTCATCTTTTGACTCAGACATGACGATGGACGCACAAATAGGAACAGTAGTCGGCGGTTCTCACCATCTTCTCCGCATGCTACGAAGACTCATTCCATTCATCCCGGAAAAGGACACAGCAGTAGTGGTTGGAACAATCATCAACTCCCGACTCGACTACGCAAATTCCCTCTATTTAGGACTACCGAAATACCAGATTTCACATCTACAAGTCGTCCAGAACACGGCTGCCAGACTGGTAACAGGTAAAAAAACGTGGGAACCAATCTCCCCGGGCTTGAGGTCCCTCTACTGGCTGGACGTAAAGGATCAGATCACATTCAAGACACTCTACCTCAGCCACAAATGCACACAAGGAAACGCTCCGCAATACTTATGCGAGAAAATAAAACCCTACATCACAAATCGCATGCTCCGGTCAACCAATCAAAACCTCCTCCAAATCCCCAAGACACGGTACAAATCTAAGAGAGAACGCAGATTTGCGGTCCAAAGACCCCGGCTCTGGAATGTACTACCCATGACCATCTGCCTCAAAGAAAACCATCGGGCTTTTAGGAAAAAACTGAAGACTCACCTCTTCTGATGGATCAGGACGACAATGGATGCAAGCGCCTAGAGGCGATTTAGTTTGCATGTGCTGCGCTATACAAGTTCCTCACTCAATCACTCTCACCTAAAACCTATTGAGCATCTGTGGAGCATCCTCAAACGGAAGGAGTTCAAAATCTCTAACATCGACCAGCTCTGTGATGTCATCATGGAAGAGTGGAAGAGGACTCTAGTGGTAACCTGTGAAGCTCTGGTAAACACCATGCCCAAGACGGTTAAGGCAGTGCTGGAAAATAATGGTGGCCCCACAAAATATTGACACTTTGGGCACTTTTACTTTTGTTGTCAGCGGTTTAGACATTAATGGCTGTGTGTTGAGTTATTTTGAGGGGACAGCAAATTTAACCTGCTATCCATGCTGTACACTTACTACTTTACATTGTAGAAAAGTGCCATTTCTTCAGTGTTGTCACATGAAAAGATATAATCAAATATTTACAAAAATTTGAGGGGTGTACTCACTTTTGTGACTATATGTTTTATTAGAGAGTAATAACTTGGATGGAGAATATGAATTATGGGATACCCAACTTGATAGCAACAAAAATCAGGGACAACTTTTTATGTACGTCTCTGATTCCAGTCCTGACTACCTGACAGCCCATTAACCACTTAAGATCCGGACCATTATGCAGGTTAAGGACCTTGCCCCCTTTTTGCGATTCGGCACTGCGTCGCTCTGACAATTGCACGGTCATGCGACGTGGCTCCCAAACAAAATTGATGTCCTTTTTTCCCCACAAATAGAGCTTTCTTTTGGTGGGAATTTGATCACCTCTGCGGTTTTTAATTTTTTGCGCTTTACACAAAAATAGAGCGACAATTTAGAAAAAAAAACAATATTTTCGACGACCCTGCTGTAGTGACTGGAAGCTACCTGCTCGTCCCTCGGAATTGTCTGCTGCTTCGGCTGGGGCCTGCAACTATTTACCCACTGAGGAATACAACTCCTCGGACCTGGAATCTTCTTCCGACATCGGAGATGATCATTACTTCGAGCCTGAGTTTCCGGAGTCCCAGGGCTATGGAGGATTCCGGGCCCCCAGAACTCGACGGAGGAAGAAGCACTCCGGCTGGAGTGCACCTGATGCATCCAGCTCATCGAACCTGAATGTTTCGCAGCTGACCTGGGGAGTTGGTGAGTCCATGACTGTTCCTAACCTCACCGCTTCCCCAACCACTGTTGTACCTGCACTTAAAAGGGCGACCGATGCCATAGTGAGACCTGGGTTCGGAGACCCTCGCATGATGCCCAAACTGGACCGGTTACATCGGGCCTTCATGCAAAGAGTGGCTGCCGTTTATGGGTATGAATACCCCTACATACCTCCATCCCTGCTGACTGAGTGTGAACGTTAAAGGGAGAAATGGTACAGGGATTCCATCTGGGAGCATCTGAGAGTCCCAGTGAAGGACCCCGGGAGACACCATATGCCGTCCTGTGTGTCGGCAATCGCTTGGAAGGTTGTCTCTGAGGATGGAGCCCTGGAAGATACATTTTTGCGGATCGTTTGGTCTTGAAATGCCCTGGGAAGGTGAACCAAGTGTTCTCTATCACCACCACTGACTCCCACGGGGACACCCTTGTACTGCCTGACCCACGCTTCTACCGCTAAGGTCCCATGCCTATGTTTCAACTACTGCTGCTTTTAAGGAAGACCTGGACAAGAGCTTTACCCCTATTCGATTTTCTTTTTGTTGTTTGCTTTTTCCACCGGATCCACATATTGGTGCATGTGCAGAACTTCAGGAGAGGTTTGTCTCAGTTAGTTAGAATAGGTTTTTGCAGATCTTTCTCTTTTTGCAGCACCAGAAGAATTTTCAGCGAAGGAGACACTCTGTCTTAGGCCGTGTACACACGGCAGAGAACCTCGACGGGCAGAACACATCGTTCCGCCCGTTGAGGTTCTCTGCCGGCCGTCAAAATCGGCGACCCGCCCGTCGGGAATGGCAACCAGCCATTCATCCAGGCGGGCCGTCGAGCAAATAGAGAGCGTGCAAATAGAGAGCTGGTTTCCAGCGAGAACCTCGGTCGTGTGTACGCCGCCTTATATTTCCCTCCTGTTGCTGTACATTTTGAACTGAACGATAGCCTGCTCTGCAGTACCAGCATACTGGCCGCTAGGGGCAGTGTCCTGCAGACTTTGTTTGATTTTCTTTCCTCTCTCTTTGCAAGCAGAAAATGAATGTATATGTTTATTCTCTCCCTTCCTACGTCCAGTAAATGTCTAGCACTTATTTGTTTCTTTTTTCTTATACTCCTTGGGAGGAAAGGAGATTTCATTCTCTGGTCAGAGGGTGCAGTCTCAGGTTCTTTCATTGAGTTGATGGGCATACACGGTTGTGTACGCCTATGTGTACATATTGTATATTTTTGTATGTTTCTCTTCTCTTATTTTTCAGGATTGTGGACCCACTATCAACATTGCCAGAGAATGGGGCAGTTTAGATAGATAGGATTGCTTTGGTATTTTGTGTGTAATTTCATAGTTCTTACTGTAATATTCAATGAAGCTAATATTTGTTCATCTTAAAGTTGTTCATTTGTTTTTTTCATTCCTTTCTCTGTTGCTGTAACGCAGACTCAGGACGCTGTTTAAATTTAGAGGGGGATGGGAGAATTACTCAGCTCTCATCTATGTGAATTATGTTAGTTTAGTGCTGTGCTGTTGTTTCATTCTGTGTTCCAAAGATACCTTTCCATCTTGCAACGACAGGTGGCAGCAGTGGAGACCAGTGGGAGCGCCTTCTTGCCAGCAGCCAATCAAAGGGGTTTTTCCCTCGTGGGGCATGCTGGGGGAGGGTACTTCTTTAGGGCGCCATCCTGGCGTCGGGGGTTCAAGGTTGGATCCGGGTGCGGCACCCACCTTTAGGGTGTGCGCACATCACGGGCCCCGGCGATATGGCCTACCAGGCTGGGGCGCACGTGCTACGCAAAGTTCCTGACTCTGGGCCCTCATGGCCCAGAGCAACTAAAGCTGCAGAGGGGTCCCAGTGACTTACTGGGTCCCCACTTCTATGAGAAGATCCCAAGTGAGTTGTGCTGTTCGGTGGGGAGTCAGTCTGAGGAGAGCCCGGAGGCAGGCGATCCAATAAGGCCTAGACAAGCCATCTGGGATCAAGGTGACCGGACACTGGAAGTTTGTTTTATGGCAACCTGTCAGTCGCTCACCTAAAAATCAAGAACTACCTGAAGACAATTCAGGCAATAACTTTACTGAGAAGGAATCGCTCCATCAAGTTGCATTCCAGAGCTGGGGGCCTGTGGCAGAGGCACCACTCCTATTCTATTGAGCCAAGTCTGTGGCAGAGTCTTGCCTTCCTTCTCAAAAGTTCCGAGTGATATTCCGGCTGCCAGTTCTGTGAGAGAGACTGTCCGGGTACACTATACCCACTCCGGCTGGAGTGGCGACGAAGCAAAGGTATCGTAGAAGCAGGACTGTTTCTGTAAATAGTTAAGGCCTGAACCTGCAATTTCTTCTTTTACCATCTTTCCTCTACTTACCTGAAGTTACCTGTTGCCGTGTTGGGCACAAGAATAAAAGCGCAGAAAACGACACCTAGCTGTTTGGACTTTCTATCATTACTCAAACCATCTACTTTCAGTATACCCCTAGACATGCTACATAGGTGACACGCCAAACCCAAATCTAACCAGCGGCTCCTGCGGGGGTAGCGCTACACACTTCAATACCAGGCCCTTACCCCCCATTCTGCCAAAGCCAATTTTCAGCTTTCTGCGCTATGGCTGTTTAAATGACAATTGCATAAGGTGGCACCAATGAGCCGGCACCGACAATGAACACTGATATGTGGCACTGATGAGTGGCACTGATAGGCAGCACTGATGGGCACTCATGGGTGGCACTGAGAGGCGACACTGATGGTTACTGAAAGGCTGAAAAGATGGGTACTTATGGGTGGCAAAATCCAAAAAAGACAAAAGAAAAGAAATCACCGCTCCAGGTGAGACCTGTAGACGATCAAGGATAATTAGATTACCAAGGTGCTGGCGATGCAAATAGCAATGATGATGAAGAAAAGAGGGAAGGACGGCCGCACTCCAAGGATTTTCAAAACGAAAAAAGTTGTCTTTATTGTAAATCCAAAAACATGTACAGTCACAGCAATCACAGAAAACAGGACAGCCGACGCGTTTCGCACTCGATCAGTGCTCAGCCATGACTAAGCACTGATCGAGTGCGAAACGCGTCGGCTGTCCTGTTTTCTGTGATTGCTGTGACTGTACATGTTTTTGGATTTACAATAAAGACAACTTTTTTTGTTTGAAAATCCTTGGAGTGCGGCCGTCCTTCCCTCTTTTCTTCATCATCATTACTTATGGGTGGCACTGATAAGCAGCACTGATGGGTAATGATAGGCGCACTGCTGGTCACTGATAGGCATTGATATGTGGCACTGATGGTCACTGATACGTGGCACTAATATGCGGCACTGCTAGGCATCCCTGGTGGCAGGAATTGTGAGTGGGCAGATTTGCATTTCCCTGGTTGTCTAGGGGGTATACCTGGTGGTCCAGTGTGGATGGCCATCCTGGTGGTCCTGAGTGGCATACTGGTGGTCCTGGATGGGATCACAGACCCCCCCTGTCAGGAGAGCAGCCGATCGGCTCTCCTCTACTCAACTCTGTCAAATGCGAGTAAGGAAAAGCTGATCAACTTTTCTTCCTGTTTACATCGTGATTGGCTGATTACAGAGATCGGTGTATCGGTGTGTCAGACGATCGCCGGGATGGGCTGGGCTGGGCGGTAAGTGGTTAATCTGAACATTAATTTCTGTGCTTCTGTTGTCGTTTCTGAAAAAGTCTTCCAGTAGAAAAATAAGCACTGGATGAAACCCAAACACCCACATTTGTGGTTTTGTAGTTTTTTTTTGCAACGAAGCATGACTACACAAAAGCAGTAAAAGGTTTTCCCCTAAAATGTAAAAAAGGAAATGAATACAATTATTGCTTAATTCATTTAGCAACCTGTAAAGTTAAACAGCAGTCACTGAACAAACCAATACAACATTTAGGTTGGGGTTGGATACGTCTTTAAGGCCGGATTCACACTTTTGCGGTGCGAATTTCAGCTCTCTTATCTCTGCAGAGAGATAAGAGAACTGTTCAGCAGATCAGCTCCGTTTTAGATGCGAATTTGGAGACCTGGGAGAGGGGAGAGGGGAGGGGGGAGGGGGAGGTGGGAAGTGTATTGAGCTGAATGAGAGAAATCCTGAAGAGAAATGAACACGTGTGCCTGAATTCGCACCTGAGCCGCACCGCAATGCCTAGAAAACGCACACATTTTTCGGCAATGCGCAGTGCGAATGCATCGCACATATGTGAACCAGCCTCATTGAAATCAATGTATTTTATAATGTTATGCGAATTTGATGCGGTTTAAGCCACAATTATATAATTACCTGCCCATGCCCCAAGATTTATGTAGGAAAAACAAAACGTCCTCTCAAAATCCGCATTGGCGAACATTTGAGGGAAATGAATGAAAAGGAAAAAAAAAACGAAAAACCATTCGCGAGACATTTTGCACAATGTCACAATAGAAATTCTAAAGCATTGACAGTTAAGGGCATTTATGCCCTTAAATTGTCAAATCGACATGGTGATTTTGACCGTGTCCTCCTGCAGAAAGAGAAGTGGTGGGTCTACCGCCTTAAATCCCTTGTGCCTATTGGCTTAAATACTGAAATCAATCTACAGGTTTTTCAGGATCCGTAAATATATCATCTCCTTTTTCCATATTCTACTTCCCATCAGTTTTTCATATTATGAATTTTGCCTCCTATATGAATTGATTATGGGCACTTCCTCTAATGCCGCGTACACACGGTCGTTTTTTTGCGATGAAAAAAAACGACGTTTTCAATCATGAAAAAAAAACAACGTTTTTCAAACTTCATTTTCCAAAACGACGTTGCGTACACACCATCGTTTTTCTACAAAGCTCTAGCAAAGCGTGGTGACGTACACCACGTTCGACGGCACTCTTTTCCATTGAAGCTCCGTCTCATAACTTGCTTCTGAGCATGCGCGGGTTTAAAAACTTTGTTTTGCCCACACACCATCACTTTTTATGACACAAAAAACGACGTTTTGAAAAACGACACAAAAAATTCAAGCATGTTGGAATTTTTTTTTGGTCGTTTTTTTGAAGACAAAAAACAATGTTTTGCCCACACACGATCAATTTAAATGACGTTTTAAAAAACTTTGTTTTTTTTCATCGCAAAAAACGACCGTGTGTACGCAGCATTAGACCCCTCAAATCTCATTGCATAAAAAACACATCATTCAATCTACTATTTGTCTAAATTTGGTATTTCTTCTCTTATCCTCTTTACTTATTTGCTCCATAATTGCCATCTAAGGTAAAATTTGAATACATCCATTTTCACCATTCCGATAGGATGATTTGAGAATTTTAGACTAAATATAGAGCTAATTATTTAATTTCCTGTCTTTTCCTTTTGTCCTATTGTTTGCGTCTCTCGTTGTATGTAAATCCGTCTTGTTTATTCCAATACCCCCTAACATTCTAAATATGAAATGATCTCATCCCTGTGATTAAAGCTTTACAACATAAGGATTATATATGCACTTTCAATGATGTCTATTGAAGTGCCTGATTTTGCGGTAATCTATACCTAATACTTTCATATATATCCCCTCATGTGCATTTGCCCACACTATGCTTTAATGAACACTGAGACAAACTATTTTTCTGCAACGTGTCCCGCATCATATGTTTGCACAACAATCGTTCACACCCCCCTCCCCTTTTTGGTGACAAGCATCAGCTGATCTATGTCAATAAATACGTTTACCAGCTGATGAGGAATTACGTCTGAGAAGAAGCTACGCCACTGAGCACGGCGAAACGCGTCAACGTCACCAACCGACGCCTGTCACGTGACGTTCTCCCCGTGTGTGTTGGACGGAGGTGCCGTCTATAGCCGCTTGTAGCTGCTTGCGGTGAGGGAAACCATGAAGGTTATCCAGCATTCAACAGATATCAAGGAGCGCATTGCAACAGACAGCATTTTAAAACATTGCTGATGAAAAGCCGGATGTGCAGTCTGTTTGATTTACAACACAGCCATAACTGCTATCTTCATCAAAGGTCTGTACAATTACCTTACTATTGATCAATGTGATCGAAAGTCTTGATTGAATTACTACCAACGACTAATGGGTAAAGTACAGACAGCTATCTGCTTATATAATTACTCTCTGCTGATACTACATGCCTAATATTGGTCATTTAAGCGCTCATAAAATACCTGTCATGCTGCACATGATTATTAATCAACTTTAACGAGTTACTGAAGCAAGAAGCAATTCACCAATCTTAAGGGACTGTTTAAAGATACCCGATGGGTTGTATCTAAATGGATCATCTTCCTATTAATATGCACGGATTTTAAAGGATTGCTTCTATTAACAGTACTAATCCATCTGTGTACTAACCTACCCATGGACTGCATTGCATCATTAATATTATATCATCATCATAGTCCACATTGATCAGATCTGAGTAGATATATGACTTCTTAATGACATTACAATTGCTATAGCAGTAACTCTCCCATTGCCTCCCCAATTTTCCCTCCCCCCACACACTGGGTTCAGCCATCAGTGATTGCACTAATTTGGTCAAATTTGGCTGGGCTATTAGATGATACTTTGTTTTCTCTGACATACATGTCCCCCCATGCCTATTTCCCTCTTCCCCAAAATTAGGCTACTATGCCATAAATAATTATAGTGCATATAACTGATGACCGAACTGTTAATGTCTGGACTAGTGTTGTGACTTTATGTTGTCTATTGTGAGTCCCGTTTGTAAAAAATGTTTATGGTAATCAATTTACTTAAATGTAAATTCTTGCTAGACTTGTACTTTTTTCTACATTAACATTTTTGATACTATAATAAATACATTTTTGTATCATAATAGGTAGGGTTGTCCCGATACCACTTTTTTAGGACCGAGTACAAGTACCGATACTTTTTTTCATGTACTTGCCGATACCGAATACCAATACTTTTTTTAAATGTCATGTAATAGTTTTCAAACCAAAATACAGACTAAGGATATTTTCTTTAGAATTATGAAGAACTCTAACTCAAGACATTATAAAAGAATAAAAATGAGTAAAAATGAATAAAAATGTTTTATTTTCTTGTCACGCAGCAGTTAAAAACTCAAAGAATTTTCACAGAACATGTTGATAAATACAAAAAAAGTATTCTATTTAGGTATCGGGAGCATTTGCGCGAGTACAAGTACTCCCGCAAATACTCGGTGTCGGTCCCGATACCGATACTAGTATCGGTATCTGGACAACCCTAATAATAGGTTCTCTTGATCATCTATTTGTTGCTATTAGTAACCCTCTTTTTCCTGGCCTCCTCTCAGGCCATTTCCCATCCCCCCATACTTTCTCCTTTTCTTTTGCATTTATTCATGAACATATGGTTACGGAAACAAAGCTATCACTTGATAAGTGATCAATTATAGATATTTCTATTCATAATATCTATACATCAATGGTTAACTTGCATTTTCCCCCCTTTTCCCAATCCCTATACATTTGATCGCATTGATGTGAACCCGGCCTAAAGCAGTGGTAGGCAACGTAAGAGGCGGAGATCTACCTGAACAACATGAAAGAGATCAAAGATCACTGGGGTGTGGTGCCCTTTTTTTAAATAAATGAACTTGCAAGGCCTAACTAAATAAACGAAAACTAAAGGATAATTTAAAGATGAAGTAAAGCCAACTGAAAAAAAAACAAAAAACATACTAGCTTATTATGTATTACTTACATCAGATTGAAGCCCCTGCACCGATCCTCATCTCTCCCTTAGGCCGCCGACATTTTGCCCAGGGCTTGCTTCCGGGTATCGCGGCTCCGGCCAATCACAGAACGCGTGATCCAACCATGCACGCGGGAGCCGCCCCGGAGCGGCACACAGACTGAAGCAACTGCACATAGGTGCCATTGCTTCAGTTTGCCCCAGTGCGCATGTGCCGATTACATTGGCACATGCAGGGGATAGGGGATATCTCCTAAACCGTGCAGGTTTAGGAGATATCCTTTGTAGCTACAGGGAAGCCTTAATATAGGCTTACCTGTAGCATAGAGTTCTTTTATAGGGTTTACAACCACTTTAAGGGCAGGTATGCCTGGAGGGAGCCCAGCCCTCCTCAAAGGTATAGGAATGCACTGGACACCCAGCAAGAACACAATGTCAGTGAAGGTATCCAGTCCCCTCACCAATTGGATCGAAATTCAGCCAGTTCAGCAGGA
Organism: Rana kukunoris; assembly: GCA_029574335.1. Classification (NCBI taxonomy): domain Eukaryota; kingdom Metazoa; phylum Chordata; class Amphibia; order Anura; family Ranidae; genus Rana; species Rana kukunoris. The sequence continues at coordinate 102,818,512 of CM056060.1, forward strand.
ACTTCAATTCATTTATAGCTGACATAAATGCCATGTAGCACCCTCTAGTGTGTGCTTGTTGTAAGTGTAGGTTTGTTAATGTGGGTTTTTTAGTGTAGGTAAATCTAGTCAGCTAAAGGAGCACATGGAAGGAGGTGTCCATGTTACCTAGACCTGTACGCCTGAACTAGAACCTCTCTTCTCTGCAGGGAGAAAGAGTGAAGACTTATGCCGTGTACACACGATCGGATTTCCGATGGAATACAATCCAATGGAATTTTCCGTCGGAATTTCGATGAAGCTGACTTTCATCAGTCTTGCCTACACACTATCAGACTAAATTCAGATCGTCCAAAACACGGTGACGTAAAACACTACGACAACCCGAAAAAATGGAGTTCAATGCTCGCGTTGACTTGATTCTGAGCATTTATGGATTTTTCTTGAGTGGAGTTCCACACAGACGATCGGAATTTCCTATCGCTTTTTTTTCCATCAGAAAAATGTAAAACATGTTCTATTTTTTACACCGATGGAAAAAAGTCAGATGGGGCCCACACACGATCGTTTTTTCCGATGAAAAAAGTTCATCTGACTTTTTTCATCAGAAAAAACAATACCCAGCATTAGGGTTCTGCATGTCACGTGACAATAAATAAGGTGAGTGTTTTGGTATTTATGCCAGCCATAAATGGATTGAAGTTCCTGCTGAACTGGCCAAATTTCAATCCATTTATGGGTGGTTATACTGAAGTCAATCGGGATCGACCAGCCTGTTGTTGTTTTTTCCCAGGATCACTCCCGCCGGCTATAGCCAGCGGCAGTGATCATTGTATTATGACAGTGCCATCAGAATACAATAGCGCAACAGGAGGGATTTGAGCAAGTGATTTGCTTTACTTCAGCATGTGGTTGAAGGAGAGAAAATTGCATTGATTTCTTTTTAAGCTAATGTTTATGGCACCAGATAGATGCCCACCTGGGAACAGCTCTCAAGAGGAACACTGATCAGGCAAGAAAGGCTTTCCTGATTGCTATAGTTCTCTCTCAAGATCAGCTTGGCTGGCAGCTGCTGCCTGTGACCCACCCAGCACCACATCTGCATTGGCATAAACACTTGCTAATGGTATGAACCTTCCTTCCTGTACACAGGAGGGATAAACAATAATTCCTCCATGACCCAAAGGGTCATTGTTCTTTCTTTAACACCCATGTAGATCTGCATCTTTCTTTAACATAGAGCTGCAATCCTGAAACACTAGCTATGTCTTCCAGAAGCAGGAAATTTCAAATAGTGGGTGCAGACATGGAAGTAAGTATAATGTGTGCACTACACTTAAAGCCCCCCCCCCCCCCTTCTATAGGGAGCACTTGGCAGAGCCAGACAGCACACATTTCTGAATTCATACACGAACAAAGGTATTGCTTCCTCTTTGACACAATGATCTGCCCTTTACTTGAATAATGGGCAATCCCAAGTGACTGGTGAGATAGTTCAGTCTATTATTAACCCCATCTTAGAATATTAATTCCCTGGCCATCATGTTAATGCTTTGACTTAAAGGAAAAGTCCAGCCTGTGCTCGTTTGGCTGGGCTTCTCCTAAGGGTCACAGGAGTGCAATTTGTTTTGCACTCCTGTGACCCATTTTTAGTGCGCTCTCTTCTGAAATCACTAAGGTCAGTCCAGGCACCGCGTCACCGGGACTTCGTAAGTCTGGGTGCGCCAGATGGCAGTCTCAGCCTCTCAGCGAGATGCTGAAATGCCTGCTCCCTGCCCCTCCACATCTCAGCGTTCCAGTGAGCATGGAGGAGCAGAGCAAGAGAGCTGATGTTTCACAATCAGCAGCTCTCCTCTCTGGGAGCAGAGAGAACCGAGCCATTGGCGGTTTTTTATTGCTCGGTTCTTAGTGCAGAGATGCTGGGTAAGTTATGAATATGGGGTGAAAGCCAAACCTATACTTCTCCTTTAAGTAAGTAACTTACCTGGAAAAGGCATAGAGATTTGAAGTAAGATTATCCCTACTGTGCTGCTCACTGTTCTGCTGGGGGTTCTGGAAGAAGTACAGCCCTGCCTCTACCATGGATGCAACTACAAAAAGACACAGTACAGAACAAGGCATGATATATCAGAAATGGGGAAAATCTCAACCTCAGGAAGACCACAAGCATACTGGCGACTAGTCCTTTGCCCACTGCCTGCCTCTTTTGGGCACAGCTTCCAGAGTTCAGTTCATCTTGCAGGGCCCATTTACATTTGGTGGTGTGATAATGCATGTTGTGTTAAGGCAGTCAAATGAAAATAATGGACTGCCAACACACCCAAAATGTGTCAAAAGTCAGATTTGTCATATTTTTCTAATGCACCTGTTAGAAATTCTGTATTAAATCCCTACATGCTGGGAACCGCAGCCGTACATATGTGAACCCGGTCTAAGTCAATTTGGGTGCCATTCATGGGGTCCAAAGCCAGAGTAGGGGTTGCAGTTTCTTCAGTAGTTAGTTGTGAGAGTGCAGTGGAGATGGATTAGGGTATGAATAATAGGATTTTTTTGTACTCACCGTAAAAAATCCTATTCTTTGTTGTCCATGGACGGACACAGCTCCTTAAATCATGACAAGTGAGTTATGTTCCTGTTCTATAGGAGAGGACTAGGCAGAACATGTTAGATATTTTAATAATGTTTTTTTTTAGGTTTTCTGCTGGCAATTTTTAATTTTGTTTAGTGATTTTACTTTTTATCCAATAAACCACAGTGGTTACAATATCGCACTAGCGATCTTGAGCCCCCATTTTTTTTTGGTTTCCCATGGGTCCGAGCCTAGGAGCAGATTGTATTTCTCCCATAGAAGGTGAGATCCCATCCTAAGGAGGCGGCAGACGTGATACACTTAGCCGCTGGGAATCGGTAGGAGTGGAGTGACATACAGCGTTGTCACCCGGAGAGGGTCATTTGCAGGCATTTAAGACCTCATCTAACAGGAGGTCCATCATCTCCGGTAAGGGTATCCATCTCATTTATTTTCCGGTGCACCTGTGAGGAGCAACTACTTCCATTCACTTTGGTGGCGGATTTAATCAACTTCCAACATTTCTATGTTTGATGACATTGTCATCGTTTGAGTGTTGGACTTTCATTCACTCATTAAATCTTGACAAGTGGGACATCCCCAAGCAGTGTCAAAAAAAACAAGGGGTGGGAACAGCAATCAAAAAACTAACATCACCCCAAACAAGCAGAGCTCCTCAATGGAGGAGGTGCAAACTCAAACAGCCGCCTGCAAAATCTTGCGGCCAAAGGAAGCATCCGAAGATGCATTCACATCAACCTTGTAAAAATTTGGAAAAGGTATGAACGGATGACCAAGTTGCCGCCTTGCACACCTGTGAAACAGACGCTTGATGTCGGACTACCTGTTCCACTGAGAAATATTTCCCCCACTTCCCACAGATGGGGACATGCAAGTATGCGTCCTTGATGTCCAGGGATGCCAGAACGTCTCCCGGATGGAGCGCAGCAACCACCGAACTAATTGATTCCATCCTGAACTTTCGCACCCTCACAAAGGTTTCCTCCAGTGGCACAGGTAAAATTACCCTGCACCTGAGCAAGTCTTGTACAAAGGCAGACGACAAGGAGAGGAAGATTTGAGGGAAAGAATCTGTTTGGCAAGAAAAAAACTCGATCTTGTACCCCGAAGTGACCACCTCGCAGACCCACTGGTCGTTGAGCAGGAAGGTCCACTGTGTAGCAAACCCGCGAAGCCGCCCCCCCACCCTTGAGTCGGGCGGGGGCTTCATGCTGTTGCAGTCTTGTTATCCGGCTTGTTTGGCTTGCGCACCCAGGGGCGCTTCTGTCTCCCAGCTGGACCTTTGTCAGTCTGGGAGGATCTTCCGGCTGACTGTGACTGACGAAAATACCGCTTCTGCGTGGAATAGGAGGACCACGTCTTACGGCGTGACTCCTCCCTCTTAGAGCTCTTACCTCCAGTGACATCCTTAATAAAGTGGTTACTTTATTTAGCCGAGAGCCCAGGGGGTCCACGACTGGAGGAGAGGTCCATTTTTTCAAAAGGCTCTCCTCAAAAGGATAACGGAATGCCATGCGCTGAGGGACCACAAAGGACTTCTGCGGCCGTTCCCATTCCCTATCTATGAACTTATCAAAGAAAGACACATAAGGAAAAACTTTGACAGAGTGGTTTGTCTTGTGTGACCCAAAAGAGACTGAGCCCTGCGTGGATGTCTCAGCTGTATCCTCCAACTTGAGAGAGTCCCTCACAGCATCAATAAGTGCACTCACCCAGACGAGGGGTCCTCCTTACCAGGGAGGTCCTGGTCCGCATACTCTGACATACCAGAATCGGGGTCCTGAGCTGCAACCAGGCCCGAATCCGAGTCACAGCATTCCTCAGAAGATGGCGGGGGAAGGGGGCACTTTTTACCCCCGCACGCCGCTTTCACCCTTGCAGCAAAGGACTCCAGGACTTCCGACAGTGTATTCATGGGAGCAGCAGGAGCACTGTTTGCTGCCTCAGGCAAGTTTGGGGAAGACAGCCCAGATACTGAGACTCAATAAGTCCACCCTCCTTGCTGCATCGACCGGGGGGGTCACCCAGGGGACTCACTACCCAGAGGGAGACCGCTCAGCGCTGCTGCCCACCTTCTGTCTGTACACAGCGTGTGTGTGAGGTAAACTGTGAGGTGATTGTGCTGCGCGTCGTTCAGGAAGCCAGTGCAAGAGGCCAAAACACACTCCAAAATGGCCACTAGACACCTCAGAGAAAAGGGCGCGAACCACAAGAAAATGGCCGCCAATAGAAATTTCACTGCGATGTGGATGAAAAGACCGTTGCAGAGAGTTCTCAGGAGACAGACCACCCTCCACAAAAAGCGGACCCCGACACCCCACCACCCCAACTGGGACCAGGAGTCCCCCCACAGGTACACCTCAGTCGCAGCAACCCCTAGGGCAGGAGGGGAATGAGTGACAGAGAGCAGGGAAATCCCGGGAATGCCCAGCTGTTTCATCCTGCCAAGGCAGATGGAACCGTACCTACCCATCCTTGCGAGGACTTGCTGGCGCGTCCCTGACAGACCTACAACCGAGTGGTACGGAGTAGCTGTCGGCCCGGTCCACTGTGAGTGAGACAGCAGCAGCCCAGTCATATGTGGACCCTGGAGCATATGCTCACCAGCCACCCCTGGAGCCATGGGGTATGTCGTGGCCGACCCAGCGCGTAGCTAAGTTCTGCTCACCCGGGTGGCAGTTGATAGAAGAATCACAAAAATAAAATAACTAAAAAAATAACCATTTCTTAAGGACTCTGGGTCCAGGTCCTACTCCTCTACTAGGCAGAAAAAACTGAGCTACTGACTGCAGGGTTATGTCTGGAGGGACCGCCCTCTGGGTTAAAAGTTAAACATAGTTGTTGCATTTCTTTTTTTTTTCTTTTATCCATTTAGCCCTGAGATTTAAAGCCGCCTGGCCATACAGCACAGCCAACATTGGGAGCTGACTTTTATCTACTGCAATTAAAGAATTGTTGAAGTCGGATGTGACGAAACGCGTCAGGGCGTGGCTACGACGGCGTATCCAGGAAATACTAGGAGTGCGTTCCACCGCTGTATCATCGCCACTGAGAGAGGAGTCTTTAGCAGCGTGCATTGTGGCACAAGCGCGACCCCCTGTGCGCGGAGGAGAGCGGTGAATTACACTCTTTATGTTTATTGTTCATTTCCAATGTTTTAAATGTACGTAGATAGGAAGCGGGGTGTTGTTATACGGGAAGATTTTTTTATTAAAAGCAATATTACACTATTTGGTGCTTTTTGCTTTTTTCTATGATCCATATATTGGAGTTTGACCCATTAACCCTTGCTGCTTCTGGAATGATGTTGGAGGTTTGATCAGGACCAGGGCTTTTTTTCTGGGGGAACTTGGTGGAACTCAGTTCCACCACCTTTGGCTCAGACCCTTTGGTGCCCGCTCACCACAATCACTTGTGAACACAGAAGTCTGGTTTCTGTGTTTACAAGTGACTGCTTTGTAACCCCCTGAACTCTGCACACTGTATGTAATGCAATTCTGGTATTTAATGCCCCTTTAAGACCCTTCTACTGTTTGTGAAATCTGAACGGGTCGTGGTTGAGTTCCTGCACCTATTTTCTGAGAAAAAAAGCTCTGATCAGGACGTTTTATACTTAAGGCCTGTTTCTTTGAGTTTCTGGTGAGTTTGAACCCCTGCGGGGAAGTGTGCCTCACGTTTGGTGGAGATTGGAAACCGGTGGAGGGTGTGCTAGTATTCCATGAAGCTTTCTTCAAGTCACTTTGAACTTTGCCTAAATACACTGATCTATGGACTTTCTTCCAACATCTTTATCTATATTGGACTTTTCATGTTATGCGCTGTTTTATCATTTTTAACCAGAAAACTGTTTTGGCTAATTTTTTTGATACTTTGTTTTATACCTTGAATAGATGAATTTATTTCTTTTATTTTTAAACAGCTGCTCATATATATATATTGCTTAATTGCTCTCAGTGGGATCAATATTTAATTTAATTTAATTCTGAGATTTTAAATATATATTATTTTAATTAATTTATTTACTCCTTGATTAAGTAATCTCTGTCCTTGGCGCCGAGAAGTGCACTACTTATCCCCTCTGACTGTGGCCCTCCCCTTTTTTTGTGCACTCTTCTCTACACAATTAAAGAAATACACTTTTATAATTTTTTATTACTTTTGAAAAAAATATGTTATAACATATATACAATTGCTACAAATGCCAAATTGTAATTCAGTGTTCTTAAAATTATCTTTCCATTTCAATCTGCAACCACTGCAATTTTCTAAAACTATCATGTTGCTTCCATCCAATATGTCAACCTAGAGGTAGAGTACCGCCAGAAATGATTGATTCACTGCTTTTCTCATTATCACTGCTATCACCCACTATGTATCTTCTGTTTTTACACTTGGACACAAAGCCAGATGGCAACCCATGCCAAACATGTCCGCGATTCAATTTAGGTCCGATCCATAGTTTAGAAACACTGCTGTAGCTCTTCTCTAGCTGTTACAGAAAAAAGGGAGGTGAGGTAGTGGTGGAAAAGCTGGGTCAGCACAGACAGTAATGAGACACTCCCACAAGAGAAGAGAGTTATGATGAGCAATGATGGAGGGGGTTGTGCTAGGGGATTGACTCCTCTGGAGTAGTAACTTCTAAGGCACAAAATTCTTATTTAATCACTGGAGGTCACGGCTTTGCTTTTGGAAACCACAAACTGGGTATAGTACCACCTACAGGAGTAGGACATTGGATGTGACTAAAACGCCAAATATAGCCAAGGGGGAGAACCTGCTAGTGGTCAATACCGCCTCCCCTTCCCTCCACACTCAGTGGGAACAGCTCAGTATTTTTTCTAGGAGTTAATACACAGATTTTTTTTCCTGGAATTCCTAAGTTACATTGGTTTACAAATTGATACCTAGGCTGAAAGATGTAGATCCTAGTTGTTTCCCTAGCCATGAAAGGCATGCTGTTCATTGTCCCATGCAGCTTCGACTGCGACTACCCAATTTTCTTGTACCTGCATGTTTTTTTGCTCTGGTGGAATATATGGCACATATGAGCGTCCAACCTTATTGTCTGTAAGATCTTCCCTCTCACAGGTAGGCAGCCCATTGGCTTCAGGCAGGGGGTTCCTGCATATGTAGTGGGTAGACAATTGAGACTGCACACACAAGTTCTCCAGAAAGTGGTACACAATGGGTTTCCCCTTTTTCCCTTTGTAGCTCTCTTTATTTTACAGAAGGAAATGTGTTGGGGTGAAGGAAGCTCAAAGATGCCCTGTTATGGGGGACAACATTAGGACTGGTGGGGTGGCAGGTCTGATTCTGTGGAACACTGGCCCTTTGGAACACTCTGACGGAGCAGAGGGAGTTGAGGCTTATGGTAATAGGACCACAGGCTACGCCATGTTTTCAGGATTTTCCTCAGATGAAACAGCTGTGGTAATTACTAAGACAGTTAAACTGATCAAATCACCTGTGCAAATTTATGGAAAGCCTGAAAACCTGACCTGTTGGAGTGCCTTGAGGACTGGAGTTGAGAAACACTGGGCTAGGCTACCAACAGTGCAGGAGCTAGAACTGAATACTTGTGTGGAGGCAGCAGAGGACAATCTCCTGCAGGAATGTACCAGTGTGCAATTGTGTATTTGCATTGTAAGGAAAAATCACCTCTAATGTTGGGTGCCCTACATGTGTGGATGTTGCTGCCTTATGTAAAAATATTAGTTTTGCTTTCTACATTTTAAAATGGGATTTAAAAACACTGATCTAAACTGTGTCCTCCAATGATTGAAAAATAAAATAGGATTAAGCCTCGTACACACACACTGTTTTCTCAGCAAAAAAAAGCAAGAAAACTACAGACAGAGCTTTATTGCCGAGTAAACCGTGCATGTGTACAAGGCTTTGAGGTTTCTTGTAAAGGAAACTGCCCAGAATCTGGATGAGAAAAATAGAGAACCTGCTCTCTATTTTCTTGTTGTGATTCTCGTGACGCATGCACGGCAGCTTCCAAGGCATAGGTAGGGAGAAGCAAGATGGTGGAGACAGCATCGAATGTGACGAGCACATCTTAGTCGATGACGTCGCCACGTTCATGCCATTCAAAAGAACGGCGGTTCTTTTGAATGGTGTGTGTGTGTGTACACTCGGCGGGCAAGCGAATCTTGCCAGGAATCTCGTCAGGAAAAACAATGTTTTTTCGTGATGAGAATCCGGCCTGTGTGTACAGGGCTTAAGATCCTTTTCTCTGCGTACATTAGGGGACACAGCCTGCCCCTCTGGCTTTTTTGTGTCTGTTTTGTTTTTGTTGTTTGTACTATTATGCCATTAGCGACTATGCCCCCCAGGCTGGGTGTTTTTGCCACTAGCAGGGGCCACTCTCTGGACTGTCTTTTGATTTTTAGTTGCAGTTAGTGTCCTTCTCCTGCAGGTGGTACTATACCCAGTTGATATTTGAAAAGCAGAGCTGTTTCCTCCAATGACTACGGACAATATTAAAGTGGTTGTAAACCGAAAATGTCATATTTCTTTGTCTATTAGTAGCCTAATATCGCCAATTCGTACCTGGTTTTTATTTTTGTTCTTACCTGCTTCCTTCTCGAGATATGCCCTATATTTCAAGTTGTGACGTCACTCCGCGCATGCGCCGTCCGTTCGTTAATCTGGTCAGCCGATGCTATGCCAGTCAATAGCGCTGTTTATGTCGGGGCTGCGTTATTTTCTGCTGTTGGCGTCAGCCCCGACAATCTCGCAATATTTTACATAGAAATTCCCCCCCCCCCCCCAAGAGGCTCATGGATCTTTACCATGTGACAATCATCAGATAACGATCATTGGATACAGCGGGACACTGTCATAAGGAATATATTAATATTTTGCAGAGTAGATGGGGGTTTACAACCGCTTTAATATATGGTGAGTACAAAAAAATCTATTTTTGGGGGAAATACAAAATGCTGCAAGTAAGCATGCTGGATTTTTCATGTATTTTTACTTAATTAGTTGTTTTTTATGTTGATGTCAGGATCTCTGTTGTTGTTGTTGCAGGGTAACCAGTGCTAAAGCATTACTTTTAAATGAGCAGCATAACTCATAATCGCATGGCAAATGTTGAATATAATTATATCTGCCTGTGTACATGAGTAAGTTTACTTCCTTAACAACAATAGAAACCACCATTCTTCAGGCATTGCATAATTCTTTGTTATGTTTTCAGAATACATGGTATGCAAAGGTAAAATATGTCAAAATGCCAAATTCCTTCCTGCTAGGATTTCCCGCATCATTACTTTTAACTTTTCCTGTTTTTCTGAAACCATATAGCCTTCGGTTGCCAAGTATGTGCTTCTTGTCCCCTTTGAGCAATAAACGGGCACATGGAATTCCTTTGAATGTAATTTACAAAATAATGTTTTTTTGAGAAGAAAGTGTTGTAGTGGAATTCCAGAAAATGCTTTTTTTTTTTTTTTTTTGCTATGGGTAGAGTAGGAAGTGATAAAAGCCCCCTGTCCCATTTCTTTATTTTTTTGTCTGTATCACCATCTCAGAGATTTTTCATCTCTTCCTGTTCCCTTCACCATTAAAGGACATGAGGAGAATCATTTGCAACATGGACATGTTCTGCATTAAAAATGCTTTTTTTTGTAGCATGTGGGAACATGATTATGATATACAATTATTCTTATATATAATTATTATTACTTTAGTAATAATAATAATTCTACAACTACACTCTTTTGAATTTTGTTGTTCCTCAAAAACTAAAATTAAAGCTTTGTTTACATTTTAAGGCTCCAATACACATAGGGCCAGATTCAGGTAGATGGGAGCATCTTTGCTCTGGAGTAACGCTTCTCATTTACGTTACTCTGCCGAAATTTTAGGAGCAAGTGCTGTTATTCATGAAGCACTTGCTCCTAAAGTTGCAGCAGCGCATCTCAAATGAGCCAGCGGAATTCAAATTGGGCGGGTACGGGGCGTGTATTATTTAAACTATGCGCGATCCCGCGGCGAACGTACTGCGCATGCGTCGAGTGTCAATGCATCCTAGTGCGCATGCTCCAAATTCTGTCAGTGAACGTCAATGACGTCACATCCCCATTCATGAACGTTTTACGCAAGCGACGCGATTTTTTTTTTCCGACGCGATGACGACGCCTATACTTAACATAGGATACTCCACTAGGGGGCTGCTTTATCTTTACGCCGCGTATCGCTTACGGAAACATCGGAAAGTCACTGCGTCGCGCCCGAATACGATCGTGAATTGCCGATTCCCGCTGATTAACATATTTTTTCAGCGTAAATCAGCGGGAACGCCCCCAGCGCCATTTTTAAATTAAAGTTGCGATGCGATGGCGAAATTCAATTGCGCCGATCGCATCGGAACTCCAACCCGGCGTTTCTTGTTTTCTGCTTACAGAAAACAAAAACACCGGCTTAAAGTGACAGTTAGGCTGGCGGATCACTGGATACTCCAGCCTAACTCTACCTGAATCTGGCCCATAATATGACAGTCTTACAAATTGGCAATTTAGTAAATAATCCCATATTTGTGGTTAGTCCTTGGACACTCCTACCTGCTTTCTCTTTGGGAAGAAACTGGTAGGATGTGAGGCCTTGTCTAGCTATTATTGTCCCCTTAAAGTGGTTGTAAACCCCATTCATGAAATCTGACCTGGGCACATATATCTATAGTGTTTACTTATCTCTCTCCAAAGCCCTAAGTGCTGTGTCTTTCTGCTGCATTAAAACTTTTCTTCAAGTAGGTAACCAAATAAATATTGCACTGGCGATAAAATCGATGTAGCTACATAAACTGTAAAAATGGTGCGAGTAATACCAAACTGTAGCAAAAGCAGTCATAAAAACATGTAGCTAAGTATGATACTGGTATAAAAATGTGTACAACGATGCCACTGCTGAATCCAGATGAGGAGAGGTTAATATCAGTCTGTCGGCATGTAGATGTCCCGTGAAGGGAACTATCACCACTCCCAGTGGATGGCTGTAGAATCCCAGGTTGATAGAGGGAAGTGATAGAGGGAACAGCCCTTGCGTGTGGCAGATAGTAAGGTCCCTCCGGCATGCAGATAGGAAGGCACAGCAAAGGAGCCCTTCAGATGGACATGGCAAGCCCTGCCGTTGTCCGTGACATCACCGGATCTCCGATGGAACTCCCTGAAGGCCCGGAAGCAGGGGGATAGGTGAGTACCAATCAAAATAATTTTGATCGATCAAAATAATTAAAGATTAATCGATTAATTAATAGTTAATTTCCACAGCCCTATTTTTAACCATATTGTACATTTATGGTTACATTCATGGAGCACATGTGTGGTCCATGCTTCCCCCTCCTCTCCTCTTTGGTCTGCTAGGTGTCCAATTGGGGTGCCTGTGCTTTCAGCCAATCAGCTGACGGGTATTAGACCCATGCTACCTGATTGGCGGAGAGGCGGTTCAGTGTTAGAAAAGCAAATATTGCTTTGCTTTTCTAACACATCTGGGTGGCGAAATGCTCTGCGCTCCAAGTCTACCTATTTTGAAGTCTATTAGAGCCTATGGCTCTAAAGCGGCTGGACACCTGAATAGGGATTGGCAATGGCGGCCATGGATAGATTCATGCTATGCATAAATCTTTCCATTAGTCATAGAGGGGGTGGTTGGAGAGAGGGGGTGGCACCCGTGCACCCATAATGGACAGGCCGCCTTTGCTCTCTATTGCAAATAACAGAAATTCTTGGCTGAGTTCAAAGTGGTTCTAAAGTCTAAAGGGTTTTTACCTTAATGCGTTATCTGCATTAAGGTAACAAATTCCCTGCTACCTATCCTACCCACCTCCATCGCTAAACACTTACCTGACTCCAAGTCACCACTCCAGTGCTGTCTTCAGCTCCAGCTCCACATCCATTAGACTAAGCTGGACCAATGTAAGTAAATATTGCCATTCCTAAAGCTGCATGTATCAACTTTATTTAAATAATCCTGTATATGATAATATATAAAAAAAAAATGTTCTAAGTGTTCCTAAGTCCTATTTGGAATTATATATGTACACAGGGACAGCCATATTTGCTGATAACATATTGTCATGGGAGCATGAATCAGACGTACATAAACAGATAAATGAATATGAAGATTTTATTGAAAACCAAACAGCAAGGTCAAAGTCCAAACTGACGATCAAACAGCCAGAAGAGTCGTCCACCAGTGCCAGGGTCGGTAGCCAGGGATGAGAGTCAGCCAAGCCGGAGTCTGTAGCCAGGGAAGTCGTGAAACGAAGCCGGGAATCAGGAACCAGAAGGAAAGTCCGTGGAGCCGGGTCGGTGACCAAGAGCAAGCAGCACAATCACAGAAGAGGTATCAGACGAGAGGCCCAAGCGAGGAAATGCTGCAGCTGCCGTCTATATATATATATGCTGAGCAGCCAGCTCCTCCCAGTGGGAAGGAGGAGCCGCAGGGTGTGGCAGGTTACAAGAACCCCATGAAGCACATGTCAGTAATGAGAAGGCTGCAAAGAGGTAAGACCATGACACATATGCAGATTTAACTTTCTTTTATGTAGCTGTACACAGTGCTTGTGCTTTACTGTAGACAGTGCAAGTGTTAATATTGGACCGACTAATTAAAAACAATACACTTCCTATGTAGCTGATAAGGAAACGTACTTTAAAGTGGTTGTTAAGCCACTCTAACCTATATACACCATCAGCACTGCCTCCTATTGTAGTATTCCCCTCTGTGTATGATTTATAAATATAAATGCTGCAAATACCTAATTTGACTGCCGAGATTGTGGTCACCTGACTGGCCAGCTTTCTCCTTTCCTCCTCTGAGAGATGCAGCGGGCGGGGCTGAAATTCCTCTGCTGATATCAGTCTGGAGGGGGGGGGGGGGAGAGAGCTGGCTGGTCATGTGATCACAATCTTGGCTCTTAAATGAGGTATTTATATTTATAAATCATTCACAGATGGGGATACTGCAATAGGAGGCAGTGCTGATGGTGTATACAGGTTAGTGTTATGAGAGCAGCAGGAGGGGGTGGGGCAGCTCACACACAGACATAGATCGGAGGGGGGAGAGGGACACAGGAGCAGAGAGGAGAGCAGATAGCAGGCTGCTGATGACAGAGGCACATAAACTGACCACAGAGGGGTGGGGAGAAACTTGCAGGATCAGACAGATACATAAATACAGGGTGTGTTGCAAAGGAAATCAGGAGAAATGTAATACTAACAGAACATGAAGGATACAAATCTGTCAAGAAACAGACTGATTGGAATGTAATGTGTGAACATCATCAAGATAACTGGATATTTATTTTACCTCATGCCTGTATATTTCTGTCAACGTTTTTTTCTGTACTAAGGATGAAAAAGAGTGGGCGAAGAAATGAATAAGCAACAACTATATGTAAAAAGTGATTTATTGTTATTTGAAAGGGAACCTGTCAATGAACGAATATGGGAGCTACCATATTTTGCATACTTTAGGCTGTAATCCTCATCTTTAGTTTATAGTAAGGCCCCTTTCAGACGTGCAGACCATATGTCCGTATTTCATCCATCCGTTTGCAGATGAAATACGGACATACATGTATCCCTATGGGATAGCAGGTGTCAGCGGATAAATATCTGCTGATACCCGTAATTGTCCGCCTCCGCAAAAATCCGCTTTTGCAGATGGAAGAAAATCCTATTTTTGCTTCCGTCTGCAGAGCGGATCGGATTAACACGGACACACGGTCCGTGTTCATCCGCTCCCCCGTAGGGGAGAGTGGAGAAAAAACAGGGCGGTCTCTGCACAGTGTGCGGAGACTGCCCTGTCATCCGACGGCTCAGCGGGGATTTACGGAGTGATCCCCGCTGAGCAAACGGACACACAGACGCGGATCAATACTGCTCCGCCCTGTGTGAAAGGGCCCTAAGTCATTTACCTTGAATAATCCTGTTTAAACATCTGATATGGAATGGCCTGTTCCAGCTCAGTGACCCACTAAGTGGCAAAGTAAAAATGAAGTGACAAAACACAACATTTACCTACATCTTTCAGAACATGATGTATTCCCGATGAGATTCAAACATCCAAGGCAGGTGAAAATCTAATTGGTGGCTGCAAAAACTGACACTTTGATATGAAAGACTTTCAGCAAGGGGAACGCTGTTGATGTGTTTGGGAATAGCTCAAACTAATTACAATTGGGCAAGAAAAAGGGGTTCTCATATCTATAGATTACTGCTAATTAGGGATGAGCTCTTGGTATATGACAGTCTTTATCAAATACTAACATAGATCATATATTGCATCTCATTGTGATTCTACTTCTCAAGCCCTGAGGAACAGGGAGGCCATTCCTTGGGAAACACATTGGCTGTGTTTGATGCTCCCCAGAGAGGGTAAGTGTAACGGAAGGGCCGTGGGACCCTGAAGCTCTTACACAGATTGAACCAGGAAATAAGGGACATATGTTGGATTGTTTTAACATGGGTCTGTAATTCATAATATATTCATGTCTGGAAGAACTAATTACAGGTTGTTGATTCTGAACCCAACAGGTCAATAAAAAGAGTGACTCATTCAATGTGGGAACATAGACTGTTAAGATGTTAATGTCGTCTGCTACTGTCATGTAAATTAACTTTAGTCTGGCTTCTGAGAACCTTTGATCGTGTTATGCTAATTGACACTGTATTGTGTGAATTTCTATTGATAGATGTGTGTTGTGAGTTAGCACAGTCTAAAGGTCAGATGTCTGACTTATGTCTACTAAAGAAATGTGTATTGTATAGCAGGTGAGAGAAGCCAGAGTCATGTTGTCTGACTTGTCAGCTGTAGTAGTTAGCTCATGTTAATTATGTCAGACCTGGTACCAGAAAGTCTGACAGACTAAAAGATGTGTATTGGGGCTCATCGTATCATGTTGTGGGTGGAGTTCAGTCATTGTTCATTGGGGTTTCTAACTGTATATAAGAAGCCTGAGTTTCCCATTAAAGTCTATCCTTTTTGAACTAGAGAACAGAGTGTCGATAAGCTGTCGTGGGTTGGTGGAACGGAATAGCGTAAACTGCGTTAACCCCTGACCGTTACAGTAAGTATTGTGCTCTAAGACTGGGTGGACTACACTGCAGTGGCCAGATGTATCAGAGACCACATCAAGATCTGTTAGAGGAATATAGAACCTAAACTTTTGCTAGATAAAGCCAAGGATCAGAGGATTATTGATCAAGGGGGATTTGCTTTCCTATATAGGGAACTATATAAGAACCCCCTATTTTTATCAAGTGCCAGAGGTGTACAAAAACTCTGAAAAGGCCTATTATATCCTCTATTAACGGATTGTCCTGATTGTGCAGATTTTATCTACAACCGGTTGTTCAGTCCCTTCCCTCGTATATTAGGGATACACTTCAACTACGTGAGAATTTGGAGGATTATACCTGAATGATACTTACCTTTAGCTTTCCCTAGACGTCACTTCCCTGTATATATGTATTGCCCACGATGTGGGTCTTTCAGCTTTGAATCACTTTTTAGTTACACAGTGCGACCTCCACAATGGCCGAGCCCAATATATTTCGGAAAAATTCAGCTTGAAACATATTTTGAAATTAATGGTGACTATTATCTCTAAATACAGGGCACTGTAATGGGAGCATTTTTTTGCAACCAGTTACGCTAACCCGACTTCGGGTTGGTGGGAGGGGTAGTGTATTTGGAGAAATAACCTATTTGCTGTCCACATTATTTTCTTTGGGCGGTACATGGACAATGTTATAATCATATGGGATGGCTCACTATCTGCTACTGATCCCTTTGTACAGTATTGCAACACAATACTATGGGTCTTTCCTTCATGCAAATTAACTCAAATTTTTGGGGATTTAGAACTCAGTCACCCGAATCAGAAGATTAAGACTCATTTTAAGCCCTCATACTTGCACTTTAGAAATTGTCACCATCTCAAGTGGATTGACAACATCCCTAAGGGACAATTTTGTTGCCTAAGAAAGAGTTGCACTTTAGATAGTTACTACAACGCCCAAAGTCTCGTCCTCAAAAATAAATTTCTCGACAAAGGATAGGATTTGGAATATATTGATATTTCACAGGAGCGTGAGGTAGTTGTACTCTGAAGTAGGAATCAAGATACAGACACACAGCCAGAGGTGATATTTATCATGTAGTTTCACTGTAGATATAGGCAGACGGGGAGAGTCATTCAACGTCATTGGCACATTTTACTCCAGGACCCAAAACTGGACAGTTGTCCCAGATTTGTGTATAGGAAGGCTCCAATATTAAAAACAAGCTTTCTCTCTAAGCAATCTCCTTGCCCATTAGTCAGTTTATGAAATATTAAAGGTGTGTTCAATGCTTAAAAAATAAATGAAAAATGTGCAAGTTATTGAACCATCAACAGAAAAACCTTTAGGGACACCGACAGTCAAATTGACACGCTCAAGTACCTTTTCACATGTGCCACTGAGCTTGTTTTCTACTGTCTATCATGCCACTGTGGCCTCCTTTATGCTAGTCGTACAATTTGTACGGTATTGGCTTTTGGCGAACATAGGAAGCTCATAGAGAATGGTGACTTAGATCATAGTGTTCCCAGGCATTCTACTTTAATGCATTTTTTTTTTATTCTTAAGATGTATTTACTTTACATGGGTTGTCTTTGTTTCTTTACATGGTACACTAGGTCGGTCCCAGGATCTGTGATCAGGAGCTGCAGGATCTATCGTTTCCATCCTTACTGTGCCTCAGATCTGGTGTCATTGGACTGTGATGATATATATTTATATTTATATTATGTCATGTCATGTGCTGGAGTGTTGGAGTGCTGAGTGGTCTGAACAATATTGCAGTTTCCTTTCGCCAAAGTTTATATTAGGTAATAAAGACCAAATTAGCATGTAAGCCTTGATAGAAAAAAGCAGTGCAGCGCTACAAAACAAAACCAAAAACACAATAATAATCAAAATAATAATATATCCAGTCCAAAGAGTGATCAATCGGAGTAGTCTAGCTGACTTTTGCGCCTCACTGAGGTATTCAGATGTAACAACTACACAGCAAACTGGTGTCCTCAAATGGAAGTACATGCCGCTCACCTGAACAGATGGACCTGTGTGTGAACAGCAGGTCAAATGCGCTATCCCTCAAGAAAGGGGGGTTAAAGGTTCAGCGATGTCTCCTTGGAAGCTCTCTTTATCCAAACAAACTCCAGGTAGTAGATGGTCATCCGAAACACTCTCTCATGTAAAATGGTGTCATGAAAAGGTATAAAAACTACACATAGTGCTCTCCGTATGATCACAGTGGCAATAGAATTTATTATAAAAGAAAGGTACTCACAAATAAAGCACTATGTCCTAGTGCACAAAAACGAGTGTAAAACAAAAAAAACATCTGAATACCTCAGTGAGGCGCTAAAGTCAGCTAGACTACTCCGATTGATCACTCTTTGGACTGGATATATTATTTTTTTGATTATTATTGTGTTTTTGGTTTTGTTTTGTAGCGCTGCACTGCTTTTTTCTATGTACTCTATCAAGGATTTCTATTGACCCTTCAGTGTTCAGCTGCTTTGCTAATTCAAAAAACTATAGGTACAGCGCTAGAAAAATCATGACATATATGAAAATGAAAAGTAATAATAATTGAATAAAAAAAATTATAAATAAGGTGAGAATAGTGTGATTATAAGAAGTGAGATTCAAAAGTGATCCAATAAATATAGTCCATAATATGTGAGATGAACATAAAATCTTCTTCCACCAAACGACACCCAGTGAATAAGGTTGGCTCCTTACCACAAAGATAGACCGTATATACACCGGTCAGATGAACCTAGGGATAATTATAGTCTTCCCAGACAGACCTCTCCAGAGCAACAGACAGAACATATGATGGTTCCACGGCGTTGTTTGAGCAAGGTATGGGGATGTTTTCAAAGGCTCATGGGAGAGAAAACAAAAAGACCCATAGTGCAGTATGTAAAGATAGCGGGTTTATTGAACAAAGGATAAATGGAAATGCACTCACACTTTAGTTGTAAATAACAGCGCGATATAGTAATGCAAAGTTGCGGCGTCTCCTCTGCTCCGTGCTAATGTGTTGGGGCTCCGTACTGTGTAATCCGTATCCGGTGGACGTGATGACGCACCACTGCTTAGGCCACACCTACGCGTTTCGTCATCAAAAGACGTCGTCGTCGTCCATTGCTTTGGTTTAAGTAATTGGTACTGGCAGCTTGTATATTCAATATATTTTCAACATTTTTCACTTATTCACGTTAGCGCAGTGTTTTTCTCCCTTAGGGGGGATTTTTTATGCTTTGCTAATTGCTTGTACCTGTTGCAGTCTGTTATTTCTCCTTTTTTATTCATGTAAGCCTTGAGCCTGAAGCTTTAATTACCAAGGCCCAGATTCACAGAGAGCAATGCGCACGCTACGCCGCCATAGCGCACACACCGTACAGCACGCCAACGTAGTGCGGCGAGGAAGGCATGGCATTTAGCAAGCCAGTGCACCCAATGCCGGGCCAGCGTGGTGTGGGGTTCGAAGCCGGCGTAGGTGGAAGTGGGCGTGACCCCATGCAAATAATGGCCCGAGAGCCAGACAGGTACGCTGGCGTGGCGCCGTGGGTTACGCCCGGCGTATCACGAACTGCGCGTGGCGTGGACGCATGCACACCACCGGCACCACACCACCATGCGACTGCACACAACCACACCGGCACAACCGCCTACGCTATGCCGGATCATTGCGTACACGGTGCATGTAACGTATGCCCAGCGAGACACACGTCCAACGCACAGTACGCTGGATTGTGTTCACTGGTGCAGACAACATGTTAGACAGTGACAGTGAGAAGGAGAAGCAAAAGAAGAACTTTTCCGTGGATGTTCAGTGCTTGTAACCTTTCTTCATAACTAATGTCCTCCAGTCTTTTAGTAGTTGTGTTGCCCTTCTCTGGACTCGCTCCATTTCCAGCACATCCTTCCTGAGGACTGGTGCCCAGAACTGGACAGCATACTCTAGGTGTGGCCGGACCAGAGTCTTATAGAGTGGGAGAATTATCTCTTTATCTCTTTATCTGTTGAGTTAATCCCCTTTTTAATGCACACCAATATTCCGTTTGCTTTGTTTGCAGCAGCCTGGCATTGTTTGTCATTGCTGAGCCTATCATCTGCTAGAACCCACAGTTCCTTTTCCATCCTTGATTCCCCCAGAGGTTCTCTTCCCAGTGAGTAGATGGCATTCATATTTTTGCTACCAAATACATTATTTTACATTTTTCCACATTAAACTTAAAGGGGTTGTAAAGGTAAACTTTTTTTACCTTAATGCATCCTATGCATTAAGGTAAAAAAACATCTCACAGCACCGCCCCCCCCCCCTCCGAGTTCCCGTTTTACTTACCTTACCATTCGAAACTCCCGGGCGCGTCCACGTCATCCTCTTCGGTTCCCAGCCTGGCCGTTGATTGGCTAGGCTGGGCGGATTGATAGCAGCGCAGCCATTGGCTGGCGTTGCTGCCAATCACAATGGATGACGCGGCACACTGGGGGCGGAGCCGAGTGATACAGTCGGCGGTTATGGCCTCCGCTGTATCACGGGAGCGCGCTCACAAAAGCTTTTCACCGTGCGAGCGCCCTCGCATGAAGTTGGAAAGCTTTTGCGAGGAGGAGCCCAGACAGCCGCCGAGGGACCCCAGAAGACAGCTTTCCGGGCCACTCTG
This sequence comes from Rana kukunoris, assembly GCA_029574335.1. Classification (NCBI taxonomy): domain Eukaryota; kingdom Metazoa; phylum Chordata; class Amphibia; order Anura; family Ranidae; genus Rana; species Rana kukunoris. The sequence continues at coordinate 102,838,818 of CM056060.1, forward strand.
TGCAAAACAAACTGCACAGTGGAGGTAAGTATAACATGTTTGTTATTTAAAAAAAAAAAATCCTGACTTTAGTGTCCCTTTAATTTTCCATGTACTTACTGTGTAACTATGTACTTGCCCACCCCAATAATTTGTTCAGATCTAATTGCAAGGTTTCCACATCCTACTGAGAAGTTATTGCCCTACTTTTAGACCCCCGATCCCTCCATAAAAAGTACCAGTCACCACCTATTACTGTCACAAGGGATGTTTGCATTCCTTTTGACAGCAATAAAAGTGATCAAAATGTAAAAAAACAAAAAAAAAAATCCCACAATTTAATAATATAAATAAAATAAATAAGATTTTTTTTTTTTTTTTAAAGCGCCCCCCTCCCCGCAAACTTGCGCAACAAAGAAAACGCATATGGAAGTCGCGCCCGCATAAAAAAGCGGTGTTCAATTCACACATGTGAGGTATCGCGATCGTCAGAGTGAAGCCCCGTACACACGGCCGAGGTTCTCGGCAGAAACCATCGAGAACCTTGCTGGGAGCCGCATTCTGCCGAGAACCTCGACCGTGTGTACGCTCTCGGCGAGCCCCGCCCGTCGGGAAACCCGTCGAGCAAATAGAGAGCAGGTTCTCTATTTGCTCGGCGGCCCGTCGGGATGAATGGCTGGTTGCCTTTTCGGACGGGCGGGTCGCCGATTCTGACGGCCGGCAGAGAACCTCGACGGGCGGAACGATGTGTTCCGCCCGTCGAGGTTCTCTCTCGTGTGTACGGGGCCTGAGAGCAATAATTCTAGCCCTAGACCTCCTCTGTAACTCTAACCTGGTAACCGTAAAAAAAGTTTAAAGCATCGCCTATGGAGGTTTTTAGGTACCGTAGTTTGTCGCCATTCCACGAGTGCGTGCAATTATAAAGTGTGACATGCTTGGTATCTACGTTCGTGAATCGGCGTAACTTGCTCATTTGCATATTTTCCGCGTCCAGCGTAACTATGCGCCCACGATACGCCGGCGTAGGCAAGTTACGTCGGATGGCTGAAGCCATGTTTTTCAGTGTATCTTGCTTTGTGGATCGGCGTAAAGATGCGACGGCGCACATTTGAAATTACGGCGGCGTATCTGGAGATACGCCGCCGTAAAGCCTTTGTGGATCCGGGCCCAAATGTCAGAAATAGGCTTAGGCGTGAAAGCGTTAACTAGGGGGGCTGAATACAAATGCATGCCACACTTTTCACATATTTATTGCAAGGTTAGTCCAGCAATCTCCCCCGCTGAGCTGTTGTGTTCTAACAGGTGGACGCCCCCCCGCCAGAACACTCCGATCAGTGCTGATCAGGAGTTGGTCGGATGCTGGTTTTCTAGCATCCACGTTCCGACAGACTAACATACACATGGGCAGAATGTCAGCTGGTATTTTTTTGTCCCAGCAAATGTCTCCTGACATTCTGGCCGTGTGTACGTGGCTTAACACAAATTGATGAGAAAATGTATTTTGTTTATATAAAAAAAGATAAAACGACACTTTTCCTTTTTATATCTGTACAATAATAATGCAATGCAACTGTTTCTGTAAAAAAAAAAAAAAGACTTTTTTAACTACAAAGAAAACCCCTAACCTACTGTTTGAAATTTAGCAATTTTTTATTCTCCGGTTTTCCTATTTCCTTCTCTGTTGAGTTCTGCTTTGTGCAAACTGATAAAATAACCTCAGCTCATGAAAGATGAATATAATATCACTTCAATCACTGTGGCATATACAGAACAAATAGCGACATCATACATATTAATCTGTCATTCCGTATGCCTACGATTTATTGAAGAACTATTTATTCTGTTTATACTATATCGTTTTCGAAATTTACACACCATATTCATGTATTTCTAGAAGAATGTGTATACATATTTATATCTCCCACAGGGATAAGTATATTCTTTTAGATCTATCAGTTCTAGATTTTGCCCTTGAAAATATGCCCCCCCCCCCCCCCATGCGCACCTCTCTCCCCCCGCTGCACACCTCTCCCTGCCTCTAATCATGCTCTGAGAAGGGGACATGAAGGTGACACAGATGATGCAGCTCTGCCAGCAAGGGATTAATTACAGGCCTCTCAGCTGTCTGGTGACACAGTCTCCAGAGGGAGAGGAGAGGCTCAGATCAGAGGCTCTACCTGCCTTGGAGGCAGGAAAGCGACGTGCGCAGCGGTTTATTACAGGCTCCCGTGTCCTACATAGACACGCTAATGCTTCATCTCTATACACTGATGGGTGAAAAAAAATATTACACTGTAGATATCACAAGAGATGGAGATGGTGGCAACATTTTTCGGATTATCTTTGGTTAATCCAGTGTGCATGGAACATGTCAAATATACAGCCTCTGAAAAATGTAGTCCTGACATCGCTCTCTGCTGTAGAGCAGGTGGTTACACGAAAAATGCCTAAAATGTGATGTTATTTAATTTCATCCGTACCATGTCGGGGTAATCTCTGGACTTAGAAGATAATGATAATGTTTGCAGACAGTTATGAGAATATGGAGTTGATTTACTAAAGCTGGAGAGTACAAAACCTGTGCATGGTAGCCAATCAGCTTCTAACTTCAGCTTGTTCAATTAGGTTTGATAATAAAACCTGGAAGCTGATTGGTTTCTGTGCAGAGCTGCACCAGATTTTGCACTCCAGTTTTAGGAAATCATCCCTTATGTTACGTTAGTATTTAACAAGACGCATCTAAAACAAATGTAGAAGAAGCTTGGTGGCCAGGCATTTAACATCTAATATGACAAATTCCAGATCATTAAAGCGGATCTCCACCCTAAAGTGAAGTTCCGCTGATCGGAACTCTCCCCCCTCCAGTGTCACATTTGACACCTTTCAGGGAGGAGGGGGTGCAGATACCTGTCTAAAGACAGGTATTTGCACCCACTTCCAGCCCGCAGTCTCGGGCAAAAGACGGGTTTTTCCCGTTGTGTGCTGGGAACTCTCAGGTCCCAGCACACAGCGGGAGCCAATCAGCGGGCGCAGCGCGACTCGCGCATGTGTCGTAGGGAACCGGGCAGTGAAGCCGGAGCGCTTCACTTCCTGGTTCCCTCACTGTAGATGGAGGGGGGAGCAGCAGAGAGACGAGCGAATGCTCGTCCTCTGCTGCGGACGCCGCTGGACTCCAGGACAGGTAAGTGTCCTAATATTAACCACTTAAGGACCCCCGCACGCACATATACGGCCACAGAATGGCACCTACAGGCACAAGGGCGTAAATTTACGTCCCCGCCTAAGTGCGGTTCGGGGGTCCCATCGGGACCCCCTCCGCGGCGTGCGGGGGTCCCCCTGGTTTCGGGAGCGATCCGGGATCAGCGGGCGGATGTCGGCGCTTACCCGCCCCCCCGCGATCGCTCCCAGCCAATGGGAGCGCGCTCCCATCCTGTCAGTTCCTCCTCCTGTGTTTACACAGGAAGGAGGAAATGATGTCACCTCTCATCGCAGCGCTGTTTCCCAGCGCTGCTGATGAGAGAAGACATCACAAGTAAGTGTGCACCAACACAACACTGACACACACTCACATAGGCATATTAACCCCTTGTGATCGCCCCCCCCACCCCCCTGTCACAGTGTCACTGAATGCAGTGATCTAATCACTGCATTTAGTGTCAGTGTGACAGGCAGTGTAAAAAACAGTTAGTGTTAGGTTCAGGATAGCCCCCCCACCCCCCTAATAAAGTTTTAACCCCCTGATCACCGCCCTAGTTAACCCTTTCACTCCCTATTGCCAGCGTCACTAAGCGATCATTTTTCTGATCGCTGTATTAGTGTCGCTGTTCCCGCTAGGTAGCTATTTTTTTTTATTGCGATTTTTTTTTTTACTAAAGACATGTGGCTAAATAAATTTTGGCCTAAATGTTTGACTAAAATGTAGTTTATTTGATTTTTTTTTAACAAAAAGTAAAAAATAGTGTTTTTTTTCAAAAATGTCGCTCTATTTTTGTATATAGCGCAAAAAATAAAAATCGCAGAGGTGATCAAATACCACCAAAAGAAAGCTCTATTTGTGGGAAGAAAAGGACGCAAATTTTGTTTGGGAGCCACGTCGCACGACCGCGCAATTGTCTGTTAAAGCGACGCAGTGCCGAATCGCAAAAACACCTTGGGTCATTTACCAGCGTATTGGTCCGGGTCTTAAGTGGTTAAAAGTCAGCAGCTGCAGTATTTGTAGCTGCTGGCTTTTAATATTTTTTTTAATGGGCCATCTGCTTTAAATGATTCTCTTCAGTCCTGGGAAAATAGCTTGTGGAAGAATGCGAGCACTTAAGCCTCGTACACACGTACGGGATTCCTGGCGGTAAAAAGTCTGCTGGGAAACCCAAGGGGAAAACCCCTACAAACGACCAGGTTTCCCGACAGGAAGACCGCCATGAGAGCTTTGGTTGGGAATCCCGGCTGTGTGTATGCTCCATCGCAGTGTTTCCCATAGGAAAACTGCCGTGTTAAAAACCGCTGGGAATCCCAGCGGGGAAAAAGAGAGCTGATTCTCTTTTTTTCCGGCAGTTTTCCTGTCGGGAAAACTGCGATGGAGCATACACGCGGCTGGTTTTCCCGACCAAAAGCTCTCATGGGATGGGAAAACCAGTCCTGTGTACGAGGCTTGAGTGTGCTTTCTGCCCCAATGCTGCCTTTTGCATCCTGATAACCCTAGCCTGTAATAACATAGGCTTCAGGACAGTGTATTCCTAGGTACTGCGGCCAAAGGCATTTGTTAAAATTGACGGACACATGAAATCTTCCTTGACAGTTTAAGAATTTGACAAATGTAAACGGTCTGGATTGGCAATGGTGAACAGAAAAAGGTCAAAGCCACACTTGTTAAGAAAAGCACTTGGAGCAACATTTTAAGCCAGTTATGTCTGCAGCAAGGATTTTGTGTATACCGACACCGTGGGGAAGCTGCTAATTTCTGTAGCTAGCACTCAGATAATGTTTGTAGAGAAGTAAATCGATTTCATGTTTATTGAACCTGGAAAGAATACAATAGAGGTGAGCTGCTTTCATTTAACACCACAATAAGCACGCTAATTCATGCTGAGCTTTCAACTTTTTGATCGCTGAGAAAAATACTTTCTTGCCATGGTGCATGAGTGTCTTTCTTTAGTAATCACACAAGGCATACTCGGTCCTATCGTTACTGTTGTTCACTGCCATATGCACTCCGTTGTGTGTTTTTATATAGACTTTATACAACAGTAAACAGCCAAGTATAATTTTAGATTACAACACTGCTGCAAAAAAAGAAAAAAGTCACAGCGACCTTTGAAGCAGAAGATGCATGTGTGTATTCCAGAATTTCACTCTCTTTCTATGGGAAAGATTTTTTAATACTTTAGGGTATCTAAACCCAAAGACAATGAATTATATTTTTCAGCTTACTAGTCCTTAGAGCCCATTCACACAGGGGCAGCACGACTTTCAGGAGGCAACTTGGACATGTCTTGAGTATGAATCACAGCGCGACTTGGGGCAACTTCAGTCCGACTTACAACATGACTTGAAGTCTCCTCCAGGCAAATCCATTCCAGACCCTTATCCGAGCGTGCAGAATGGCCGGTCAGGAAAGGGGGTGGGGACGAGTGAGCGCCCCCCCCTGAACCGTACCAGGCGGCATGCCCTCAACATGAGGGTGGGTGCTTTGGGGCAGGGAGCGCCCTGCGCCCCCCCCACCCCATAGCACCTTGTCCCCATGTTGATGGGGTCAGTGGCCTCTTCCCGACAACCCTGTCAATAAAAAACACACTACACAGGTTTTTAAAGTAATTTATTAGGCAGCTCCGGGGGTCTTCTTTCGACTTCGGGGGTCTTCCGACTTCTCCACTCTCCGGTTCTTTCTCCCTTCTGCCGGGCACCTCCACTGTCTTCTTCCAGCTCGTTTACCAGCGGGGGTCCTGGTTTTCTGCGTCGCCCTCTTCCCTCTTCTCTTCTTTGATGTTTACTCAACGCTCCCTCCCGCTGTAATGTAATGTGTACGGTGCGATATATATTGGCCTCTTGTGACGTCACAGTCCCAGCATGCTCCGGGTGGTGACGACATAATTACGGCATCCCCTTATGTTGTCACCACCCGGAGCATGCTGGGACTGTGACGTCATAAGAGGCCAATATAAATCGTTGCGCACCGCACACCTGGGAATTAAAGCGGGAGGGAGCGTCGAGTCAACATCGAAGAAAAGAAGAGGGAAGAAGGCGACGCAGAAGAGCGGGCCCCCGCTGGTAAAAGAGCTGGAAGAAGACAGCGGAGGTGCCCGGCAAAAGGTAGAAAGAACCAGAGAGCGGGAGAAGAGAGCGGAGTAGTCGGAAAAAGACCCCCCGAAGTCGAAAGAAGGAAGAAGACCGGTCCTCCGCTAGTAAAAGAGCTGGAAGAAGATAGCGGAGGTGCCCGGCAGAAGGGAGAAAGAAGCGGAGAAGTCGGAAGACCCCTGAAGTCGGAAGAAGACCCCCGAAGCTGACTAATAAATTACTTTAAAAACCTGTCTAGTGTTTTTTTTTTATTGACACTTTTTTTTCTCCCCAGGTGAATGGGTGGGGGGGGCAGGATCTGGGAGCCCCCTTATTAAAGGGGGCTCCCAGATTCCGATAAGCCCCCCACTCGCAGACCCCGACACCAACGGCCAGGGTTGTTGGGAAGAGGCCCTTGTCCTCATCAACACCAACCCCCCCATGTTGAGGGCATGTGGCCTGGTATGGTCTAGGAGGGGGGGCGCTCACTCGCCTCCTTTTCTCACCTGAATAAGGGTCTGGTATGGATCCTGGGGGAACACCCACGCCATTTTTTTTTGGTGTGGGGGATTCCCCTTAAGATCCATACCAGATCGAAGGGTCTGGTATCATCCTGGGGGGAACCTCACGCAAAACTTTTTTTTTACATTTTCGCTGGGTTCCCCTTCAAGATTCTCTGCACACGAGTCGCCCCGTAAGTCAGACCAACTTGATCCGACTTCTGGTGCGACCTCTATTCAAATCAATGGGCTCCCATAGGGAACCATTGATTTTGAATAGAGAAAGAAAAACGCGGCTGAAAGCTAGCGCGGCGAAACGTGCATTAAATTCAATGCAAAATGCGGGGGAAAAAAATATTTTTTCCTCGTGTCATTACTAGCTTTACAGCCCGCTTTACAGCCCGTTTTTTAAAATGTCCGTTACTGTCCTTGGGTGATGATGCTCACTCACAATACTGTTCAACAGAAGCTAAGACAGAAAGCGTGTTTAGACTGTGTAGTTCACAAATGCCTCGTTTCCACTGAGCGGATCGGTTCGGGTCGCTTAGAATGGAACGGGTTATAATGGTCCGGTCTATTCTGCTGAGCATTTCCACTGCAAATCGGACCATCCGGGACCATACAAGGTTTAGAAAAAAAGCCATGTCCACCAATCAGTGAGATGTATTTGTAGGTCCGCCCTAATGGAACCGTTCTATTTTCTATGGCCCCACATCTGAAGCAGGACCCAGAATGGTCCGGTACGGTTTGCTTTTATGTCACGCTTTCATAATGGAAACACCCAAAATAGCGTACCGTACCGAACCGATCCGCTCAGTGAAAACGAGGCACTAGAAAACTCAGGCAGAGCTGATAAAAATGTTTGAGGTTTCACTGCAGCATTGTCAGCTTGTAACAGGGTGTCAGTTTCACATTGTTTCCCTCTAGTCAGATTTCTGGTGTCATTTTCATGTTTTTCACATTTTACCTATACGTGTCCCCATCATGCCTTTGTTCATTGATTTGAATTTTGTTTAAGCGAAGTACTTACCCTTTGTCCTGTCTTCTAGGGAAAAGCAGGTATAGCATCAGTGTATCCACTGGCATTCTCCTTTGAGAATTGAGCAGGCAACTTTGCAAGCGAGAGGATATAGCCCCTGCTGTGTCTTTTTGGTGAGCCCTGTAGTGGGAAAGTGAGTTGAAATAGAGGACCTTTTGAGAAGCAGGGATTGTCCAATGACCTCCTGTTTGTGTGATGGGAAGAAGAAATTTCCAGGCATGTAATCGGCATACTAGTCTGGTGCAAGCATGTGCATTGGTGGGACAGTGAAGAATCCCTTTCAGTAGGCTGCAGTGAACGGGCCACAAGCAAATCTACTTAAAGCAAAATTATACTCATCCAGACTCTTGCGAGGTGACGTCCCCAAAACTTGCCATCCTCGGACATCTTTGGGTGGTCAGCTTGAAAGACTCGATCGGCGGGCGCTGTCATTAGGCGGGCCAAGATGATTGCACTCTTGTGCATGCATGGAGGTTCCGTCATTTTCTGCATTGCTGAATTTGTGCATTGAGCTGCGCTTGCACAGCTTACTGTACAGGGGCAGACAGGCAGGTAAGTAGCTTTGATGCAGAAAAGACAAAGCATATCTCTTCTGCATTAAAAATCCTGATTGTCTGTGCATTTTCATTGTGGAGCCTAATAGTTCCATTTTAAGGATTAAAAGCCTACTGTACCTCTTTTGGGATTCCCCTGCAGATGCTCTCCATTCCTCCCCTTCTGTGTGTGCCTTCATAGCAAACTGCTTGCTCACTCCTGACCTGGGTTGTGTGCATCCATAGACACACATAGCCTGGCCCCTTCCCCCGCTTTCTCCTCACAGGATTGGATTGACAGCAGAAGGGGCAAATGGCTCTTATGGCCTGGCTCTGTGTCCTATAGGGAAAAGAACACAGACAAGCCCTGCTGCAGACATGCACAGCGTTGGATTGAGATAGGACTCGGGTAAGTATTTAGGGAGGTCAGAGGGCGATACAATTACTGAGACATTTTTAACTTTAATGCAGGGAAAGCATTAAGATAAAAAGGTTCTGGCTTTCTATCTGCAGTGTGGGATACTATATTCTAATACCCAGCCCTGGCAACTGTCAGAATGCCAAAACAAGGGCTGCATCTACAGCTTCTTTAAATTTTCAATCACAGGATGTTGATGTAGCAGCCTGCTCCTGTTGAACAGGCGCTGCTCTAAATTTAGAGGTGGTTTGAGTTGTTATTTGACTCAGACATGTGTAATTATTGGCAATTTAGCCTCTGTTCCAGCCATGGCTGTGCTGGGAGTAACCACCATTGTTCGCCTGGGGGTGTTATTGCTGTCCCAGGCCAAGGGTGGCACCAGCAGAGTCAGGGTGTATTGGGTGTCCCCCTCGGCAGCGAATCAGTGGGAGTGATCGCCCCGCTGTGCATGCTGGGGAGGGGTACTTAAGGGACAGACTCCATTGGCGGGGGTCTGTCGTCCCACGTGTCCTGAATCCTGGCTCCGCGCCATGTTGGTCCGGGGTTGCAACTTCGCTGGTACGCCCAGTAGTCAGACTGGGGCCTACTCTTTAAAAAGGTGATCCTATGCTGTCTGCCCTGCGGGAGGAAGCCACTTGATGAAGGAAACCAGGGGAGGACCTATCCTGGAGAGGACCATGCAAGAGGCTGGTATCATGGGAGAAGGCCTGGAGATTTCATCAAATGATGCACCGCGCACCGAGAGGCTTGATGGTGATCGCCTGTCAGACCTAATCTCTACTAAAGTTAATCTGGAGAGATCCAGGTGCTGAATCCTGAGGCAGAGGATTCTGGACCACAAGTGTCTCCTCATAAAGGAAGGTCTGTGGCAGAGACAGTACTTTATTCCATGTGTCATTTCAGCTGCTAAGCCAGTGAGAGGGACATATCCGGGTGAGCAATACCCACTCTGGCTGGCTACAGTGGCGACGAGAACTGTTTGCTGGAAGCGGAGTGTTTCCTAATTTGAGAGTATGCACCTGAACCTACCTACCTATTTACCCTTCTACCCCCCTAACTTCTTTTCTACTGCGTTCTGCAAATACATCTTAGAAAAAGAAGCGTATCTTGTGGACATTGGAATTCTTCAGACTCTCTTTTATAACCCTTGACAACGAGTATATAGAGGTAACATGCCGCCTGAAATATTCAGCAGCTCCTTCGGTGGTTAGTGCTACATTGAGAATGAGATTGCCAACAGGACCACCTCGAGAATTTCAGCTAGTTTATGAAAAGAAAAAGTATTTGGACAAACTTTTAAAGAGCAACCCAGAAAAACCCTCTGGGGGATAAATTGAAGGGATTTTAATAAACCTTGTAGATTCCTAGCTATTTGTTTCATCATGTCATTTGCAGACCGAATAGGAGGGTTTGCTTCATTATAATCACCTGGTTCACTCTCAGTATTCCAATACAAAAAGCTGCAGGGTCTGTATTCCGTTAGAAGTATCTCACCAAAACTAAAATTCCTCTTGAAGAGCATAAAATCTAACTTCTATCCTAGTAAAGACTTCTTGTAAAACCAGTGAGCCAAACACACAAGCAAGAAATTACACTGCTGGGGACATTCGGTATGCCAACAGTGTACAGAAAACTTCCAGATTGCCATATTGCATTGCATTTTACAGAAAATTACAGCGGTTGCAGATTGAAAAAGAAGCCAATTTTTAATAACATTAAATTACAGCATTGCTTTTGTAGCAATTATATGTGCTATATACCAGGGCTCAAAATTTCAAGTCCAGAGCTACTAGCCAGGCCTCGAGAGTTACTCGCCACCAGTTGCCCCACCTAATTCATACACTGCCCTGCGCCTAATTGCACCTATAAACACGCCCTTGTAGATTATCTCGTGGAATGACAATGTTTTATGCAGAATCAAGTTACAAAATTAAATAATACCAACAACAACTTTAACAAAATGGGACAGGGCACTGGGGGCAGACCAGAGGGACAGGGCACTGGGGGCAGACCAGAGGGACATGGCACTAGAACTGGGTCTCTTCCCCATTCTCTTGTGGTCTCCTCTGCAACCCCCATCCATCCTCTCTTTCTCTCCCATTCATCTCATCATCAGGAGCCTGTGTGTGCGGCTCCACGCTTGCATGTCCCCACTTCCCACTTTTATTCAGGCTGGCAGTGAGGAGAGGAGCTGCAGCACAGCGGGAGGGAGTACAATCCAGCGCTGAGATCCACACAACTGCACAGCCATTGACACCATAGCACAGCGCACACTGACACAGCACACATTGAGACCAGTCTGTTCACAGTGCTCAGGCTGAACTGTTGGACACTTAGTGCACAAGGAGAAAAAAACTGCACAAACTGGAAGGCTGCCGTTCTCATGTCAGGGCAACTTCCAATGAGCGCTGCACCCGGGTGGTAATTTTCGCAATCCTCCACCTCACTCATTACTTTTCTGCTCTCCAGCTACATTGGTCGGGGCCGGGGGGGAGGGGGGCAGGCTCAGAGAGGTCATACTGTTAGGTCCCATGGCTTAATGAGAATTGTAAGGAGAGCACCTGTGTACTGCTCTGCCTGTGCGCGGCTCACCAGCATACACCTTTCCTCTTCAGCCACCAATCTCATCGGGAATCTAAGTGTAGGCACAGATTGCAGGGAGATAGGTCATGCAGCCCTGTCATCACTCGCCCCCAGCTTAAATCCACTCGCCAAATGCTAGTAGGCGAGTGGAAATTTTGAGGGCTGCATATACTGTGTGTGTGTAAATACTGTATATATACATTTTTTATATTTCTTTATTTGCCTTATTGTTTTCCATAAAAGTGGCGTTGCCCTTTAAACCTGTCAAAACACCCATCCTCCGTTCCCCAGAACAGGTGTCTGTAGTTCCCAGACATCAGAATGTCATTCGATCTGGTACCTGGCACACAGTTATGGAGAAAGAATGTCTAACACATGACACAATGACAGACTTTGCAAGACAGATTAATAGAGTGAAGGAGGAGGATCCAGGCTGACACACTCATAGAATGTAACACACAGGGAAATACTGTAACTGACGTTACAAGAAAGTCACATTGCCAATCAGAGAATATAGCCTGCCATACAGCACTTACATTTTAGACTTCTGTAGCACTACCCCCGCAGACATTGCAGATGACTGGTTTCCCCACTCCTGCACAGCCAGGCAACCAGCATCTCTCATGGAAGGGGATAAGAAAGGCTAACAACAACGCTGTCCTCCCAAAAGGCTTGCTACATGTGGCAGTTTCTCCCCTTGTGAATCCCAGGGTGTGCTGATATACCCACACTGTCCTTCTTGCTTTCTCCTGCTTCCTAAAGGAGTTGTAAAAAAAAATGTCACCTTAATGCAATCTATGCATTAAGGTAAAAAAACATCTGATGATGCTGCCCCCCCCCCCCCCCAGCCCCTGTTTTACTTACCTGACCCCTCCAAAGTCCCGCGCTCAGTCCCTAGATCCTCTTCGCCGCTCAGCCTGGCCGCAGACTGGCTAGAGCGGATGGATTGAAAGCGGCTCAGCCATTGGCTGGCGCTGCTGTCATTCACATCCAGTGACGCGGCGCGCCGAGGGGCGGGACCGAGTGATACAGTGAGTGGCTATGGCCGCTCGCTGTATCAGGGGAGCGCGCCCGCAAGGACTCATCACGATGCAAGCTCTCTCGCATGAATGTGGTGAGTTCTTGGGGGAGGACCAAAGACAGCCGCCGAGGGACCCCAGAAGACGTGGATCTGGGCCACTCTGTGCAAAACGATCTGCACAGTGGAGGTAAGTATGACATGTTTGTTATTTTAAAGACATTTTTTTTCTTTTATTAACCCTTTAAGCAAGATTCCATTCAAACCGCACTGCTGTCGAGATTCTTCCAAGCCAGCCCAGCTCCAGCTCGGAGGGGGAGCCCCCCTAGACTTGGGGGTCCCCTCCTAAGCCACCGACAGTCTCCTCAGCACTCTCATCTTCCACCTGACTCCTCTGCTGGCATGACTCATCAGGGCTGGACTGGGACAAAAATTTGGCCCTGGACTTCATCCAGACCGGCCCACTTTGACAGGTCTCTCCCATGGCGGCTGGACAACTCCCACCCCCCCCCCGGGACAAGATTAGGCAGAAGTGAGAAACTCCCAGGCCATAGCTCTTGAGTCAGCTGTCTGTCCCCTCCCCCATGCTCCTCTGTCGTCCCCCCATGCTCCTCTGGTCCTCCCCCTGCTTCTCTGTTCCCCCCAGGTGAGTGCTGCGGGGAGGAAGAGACAGAGGAGCGGAGGGGGGCGGCGGTCCGCTGTCACTGAAGCCGGCCCACTGAGCCATCGGCCCACCGGGAAACTCCCTGTAGTCCCAATGGCCAGTCCATCCCTGTGACTCATCCATATTTAATGGCTCTAGACCTTAGTGTGTTCCACTGTGCTTTCTCAGCTGTCAGTGTCCTCAGTACTTCTGCTTCCAGTGCGTTCTTATATACCCCATGACTCCAGTGCATCCCAGTGCCATCTAATGACCCCTATGTGCCCTGAGATTCCAATGCACCCCAGATCATCTCGTCTCATCTAATTTCACCTAGTTTATCCATAGTCATCCCTTGAGTCCCAGTGTGCTCTGTGACACCTGTGTCTCCACACAGCTGTCTGGTCTGCTGTGCTCCACTGGCAGTGCCTTCTGTTGTCTCTCTCCGTACAAGTACACTCCTGTAGTCCCCAGATTCTCACGTCTGAGTGGATTTGGACTCCTGTTAGCAGCCATGGTAGGTAAAATTGGTTCAGACAATGGCTGATCTTGATCCAGCGCTGTGCATGAGAGAAACTGCTCTCTCAGCTCTCTCCCTCCTCATTAGTCAGAGAGGAAGCAGCAGGAGCCATGGGCTCCCACTTCTGTCACTCACCGCCAGTGATGAGAGAGCAGGGCGAGCAGTGCTGTGTGTGTCAATAGAGAAAGCCTGCACGAGTGCCCCCATAGCCTGCCAAGTGACTTGCTATGGGGGCACTCAGCAGGGGTAGAAATGCCAGCTGGGGACCCAAGAAGAAGAAGATCAGGGCTGCTCTGTGCAAAACCACTGCATAGAGGAGATACAGTGCCTTGAAAAGTATTTATACCCCTTAATAATGCAACTTTCCACATTTTGCCATGTTACAACCAAAAAAACTATTTTATTGGAATTTTATGTGATACACCAACAGCAAGTGGCACATAATTGTGAAGTGGAAGGAAAATAATAAATGGTTTTCATTTTTTTTTTTTTACAAATAAATATCTGAAAAGTGTGGCATGCATTTGTATTTAGCCTCCCTGAATAAATACTTTGTAGAACCACCTTTGGCTGCAATTACAGCTGCAAGTCTTTTTGTGGATGTTTCTACCAGCTTTGCCCATTTTTCTTTACAAAATAGCTCAAACTCTGTCAGATTGAATGAACGAATGAATGAATGAAAACTTATATAGCGCAGCACATGCAAACTTAATCGCCTCTGGGCGCTTGTTGTTCCTGTCTCCTTTGGTATCAAAAGAGATGAGTCTTGATCTTTCTCCTGAACGCTAAATGATTTTCCTCCAACCGAATACTGGTTGGCAAAGCGTTCCATAGTCTGGGACCTTGGACCGCGAATCTTCTTTCTCCCTTGGACTTGTAGTTGGCTTTCGGTATCTGTAGCAGTTTTTGATTGGTGGATCGCAGAACGCGATTGGGGTTATAAGCTTTTATTTTTTCGCATAGATAATGGGGAGCATTCCCATGGATACATCTATGCGTTAGACATAGTGCTTTAAAAGTGACCCTGTCTTTTACTGGCAACCAGTGAAGTGCTCTCAGTGAAGGTGAGATTGATTCCCAAGGTTTTTTTCCAGTCACAAGTCTGGCGGCCGTGTTTTGAACGACTTGTAGACGAGCGATTTGGTACTTGGGGAGTCCGAGGTAAAGGGCATTTGCATAGTCCAGTCTGGAGTTTACAATTGCTCCCACCACGACCGCCAAGTCTTCCTTGGGAATAAAAGGAGTAAGTCTACGTAGTAGGCGCAGCAGATGGTGAGATCCGCTGACTACTGACCCTATTTGTGCGTCCATTGTCATGTAGGAGTCAAAGATGACCCCAAGACTTTTGACTTTGTCGCTAGGGGTGATGATTTTGCCCAGAATGGGCGGGGGGTCCAGGTTGTTGCAGGTTGATTCATACACTTGGCGTGAAACAGGAGAAGTTCTGTTTTCGCTCCATTGAGTTTAAGATAACTCTTTGTCATCCAGTCCTCTATTAAAGAGAGGCATGTCTCTAGATTGAGGTGATGATCCTTTTTCTTGCAAATGCGGAAATACAGTTGCGTGTCGTCTGCATATGAGTGATAAAGCAGTTTTTGGCTGCTAATAATCTCAAAAAGAGGGCGAAGATAGATGTTGAATAACACCGGCGACAAAGGGGATCCTTGAGGGACTCCGCACGATAATGTGCGTTTCGCAGAAGTGAAGGGTCCCAGCTTCACTATTTGCGAACGGTTTTCCAAAAAAGAGGAGAACCAAGATAAATCGCCTTCTGCGACTTTGGCTACTTCAGATAGCCGAGTCAATAAGAGCTTGTGGTCTACTGTGTCGAAGGCTGCACTAAGGTCCAACAGAACCAGAAGACAAGATTCTCCTTCGTCTGCGGCCTCGAGAGCGTCGTCCCATATTTTGAGCAATGCGGTTTCCGCATTGGATGGAGAGCTTCTGTGAACAGCAATTTTTAGTGAGACAGAGGGATCTTTTTGAGGGGGGTTTTTAGGGGTACCAGCAAAGAAAATATTGATAAATACTAGGATTTATAAAAATACATACAGTACAGATTTTTGTTTTTATTGTGCTTATGATATACAGATACAGGGAATAATCTCGTCTTCGAGTATAATTGAAAAAGTGGTCACTCAGCATGGTAATAGAGTGACTATCCTGATATGTTTTGCCACCCAGGGCTTACTCAGGGGATATTTTTTTGAAAATAACAGAAGACACAAAGATGTAGCACTGCATAGAACAAAACATAATTAGAGACATGGCATTTACTTTTTATATATAAAATATAATAAATTACAGTATCCTGTCCCTGCTGAAAAAAAAAATTCCCACAACATGATGCTGCCCCCACCATGTTTCACGGTGTGTGTTCAAGGTTATGTGCAGTGTTAGTATTCCGCCACACATAGCGTTTTGCTTTTAGGCCAAAAAGTTATATTTTGGTCTTATCTGACCAGAGGACCTTCCACATGTTTGCTGTATCCCCCACATGACTTCTCGCAAACTACCAATAGGACTTCTTATGGCTTTCTTTCAACAATGGCTTTCTTCTTGCCACTCTTCCATAAAGGCCAGATTTATGGCATGCACGACTAATAGTCATCCTGTAGACAGATTCTCCCATCTGTAAATCTCTGTAGATCCTCCAGAGTTACCATGGGCCTCTTGGCTTCTCTCTAATTAATGCTTTTCTTGCCTGGCCTGTCAGTTTAGGTGGACGGCCATGTCTTTGTTAGGTTTTCAGTTGTGCCATACTCTTTCCATTTTCAGGGGATGGATTGAATAGAGCTCAAGGGCCCCCCTGCCCCAAAGCACCCACCCACCCATGTTGAGGGCATGTGGCCTATTACGGTTCAGGAGGGGGCGCTCGCTCATCCCCACCCCTTTTCTGACCGGCCTGGCTGTGTCCTCGAATAAGGGTTTGGTATGGACTTTTGGGGATTCCCCACACCATTTTTTTCGGTGTAGGGGGTTCCCCTTAAAATCCATACCGGACCGAGGGATCTGGTATGCTCTTAGGAGGGAACCCATGTAGTTTTTTAAAAAAAACATTGGCGTGGAGTT
This sequence comes from Rana kukunoris, assembly GCA_029574335.1. Classification (NCBI taxonomy): domain Eukaryota; kingdom Metazoa; phylum Chordata; class Amphibia; order Anura; family Ranidae; genus Rana; species Rana kukunoris. The sequence continues at coordinate 102,855,390 of CM056060.1, forward strand.
CTTCCTAAAGATTCATACCAGACACAGTGCCTGGTATTGTTGGGGATCTAAATTGGATTTCTGTTCATTGAAGTCAAACGCATGTCGGACTTCAAGTTGCAGGGCAAAGTCGGATCCAAAGTAGTTTGACTGTTGTGTCGTACCAGTGTGAACCTGGCCTTAAACTTCTCTGCAACTTTATCCCTGACTTATCTGCTGTGTTCCTTGGCCTTCATGATGCTGTTTGTTCACTAAGGTTCTCTAACAAACCTATGAGGGCTTCATAAAAAAAGCTGTATTTATACTGAGATTAAATTACACACATGTGGACTCTATTTACTATTTAGGTGATGTCTGAAGGCAATTGGTTCCACTAGACTTTAGTTAGGGATATCGGAGTCAAGGGGACTGAATACAAATACACACCCCACTTTTCAGATATTTATTTGTAAAACAATATTCGGCCACTAGCGGTGTGGTTTTAATCCCCGCTAGCGCCTGAAAAAGGGTTATTACCACCCGCAATGCGGGCGGTATAGCCGTGGTGTCCCATTGTTTTCAATGGGAAGGAGCGTTGGAGGAGCGGTAAACATACTGCTCCTTTCACTGCTCCAAAGGTGCTGCTAGCAGGACTGTTGAAGCGGTCCGGCCAGCGCATCACCTCAGTGTGAAAGCCCTCGGGCTTTCACACTGAGACTGCAGGGTAGAATTTAGGGCGGTATTTAGGCGCTATTTTAAGTGCTAAAACACCTGAAAAACTCCTCAGTGTGAAAGGGGTCTTACACATTTTATACCAGTGGATACACATCTTATGAAGAGCGATCTGGGTCTATCACCCTTCAGTATATAGACAGCGCCACTAACCCCTTTTTTATTTTTCAACGTTTATTTCCTAGTCCCCATATGGGACGTAGTAGTCCTAAGCGCGGATTAGACTTGTGCACAACAGAAACATTTGTTTAGTTTAGTTTCTTTTTCGTCCTGTTGATTCAAAATCATTCGGAATTTTGCTAAACTGGATTTTTCGTGTTTGGACTAATTCGTATTTTTGCAAGCGTAATTTTTTGTTAAATTGGAATGATCCGTATTAATGTAAGCCTTATTTTTAGTTGATTTATAATTTGTACTTTCGGTAGAGTACATTGTTTTTCGTTGATTCGTAACTTTTTTTGGTTCGTTGATTTGTTATTTACCGTGTCTCTCTCACAATGACGCTGCCTAACGTGCTTCAAATGGATTTGTACTTTTTTAAATACATTGTGGTTATTTGTAACAATTCGAAATCTCGTATTTTTCTTTCGTTTTTGACATACGGCTATAGCCTCGGCCCCTGTACACCATTATTGTTGGATGTGTGGTTGGGATCACAACAAGTTGACTTGCTGTTGAATAAGGGGCCATATTAATGCAACAACGAATTATGCCGAAGGCATTCGCTATTTGCGATATAATTTATTTTGGATTTGGTTTTATTTGTAATTGCTGTGTTCAGAAACTCAAATGCTTCTGAGCCTCTGAGGCCCCGTACACACGAGCAAATGAATCTGTTCAAATCGGTCGGACAGACCGTTTTGAACAGATCTGTCTGCTGGGCAGTATTGGTTTGATCGTGTACACACAATCAAACCAAAATCCCCGCCGGTAGACAGCGCGCTGACGTGGCAGTGACGTGGCGGTGACGTTGACGCCGCCACGTCACCGCACCAGGAAGTAAAACACTTCCGTGCATGCGTCGAATCCATTTGACGCATGTGCGAGCAGATATGTCTGCTGGTTAGCGTACTAACCAGCAGACATGTCGGGCGGACGGATTCCCAGCAGACAGATTTTAAAGCATGCTTTAAAATCTGTCGGCTGGCCAAATCCGTCTGCTCGCCCGTACACACGATCGAATCTGTCTGCTGAGACGGTCTGTCAGACCGTTTTCAGCAGACAGATTTGATCGTGTGTACGCGGCCTGAAAGTTGCTAAATTTGTCTGAATTTTGATTTGTTACGAAACTAATTGCACAAGCCTAGCGCGGATCCATATGTAGACACAGCTTGCAGAGACTGTTCGCCATGGTGCTTGGAGCATTACTGATTTTCAGTCAAGGTAACATATCATTTTTAATAACAAAGAAAAGAAGGAGATGGACAGCTGCACTCCAACACGATACCAAAAATGTAAAAAATGGTGCCTTTAATACCAGTAAAAAAACATATAATTTTTCAGGGTCTGCAAGGACAAATACAAATGCATGTCTTAATAACAATATGACTCTTTAGCCTGACGGATGGGTAACGTGGTACACAAAAAGGCCAGCGAGATACAATGTAGTCATTACACTCTGCCACATATCCAATAATTGGTGTTGTCAAAAGAATGGTAGAAGTATAGCAAAGATGTTGCTACCACATAATGTTCTGCTCCGTGCAGTACTGTGATATGTTTATCTACAAGTCACTTGAATGTGCTCATAATAGTACGTGTCTGCATTGTGCAGAAAACAGCTGCATTTAATCTTGAAGTTGTCTGCAATTTGTTTATGTGAATATGAAGTAACAAAATGTACATCTAATGGGGAACACTTACAGAAAATCTCTGGAATGTACGCAGATATAATTACATTCTTTAGTTAGGTGTGTCTTGGAAATAGTTCAGCCTTCGGTAAATATACTCATGAAGTTGATAGTGGGAGGTGAAGTTTTAAACATTGGAAATTCTTGACTTGAAGAGATAAAGATAATGGCACATGAGACAGATGCACAGCGTAAAAGCAGCAGCAGCAGCAGCATATTTGAATATATTTTTTCATAAAAAACACAATTTATGCACATTATTACAACGCATGTTGCTCAGAGTCTCTAACTTAAAGAGACCCTGTCCCTGTGTTCTATCCTGACAACTAAACACATACAGAATAGCAATCTGTGTCCTTTTAGATTGTAAGCTCTCACAAGCAGGGCCCTCTGATCCCCCTTGTATTGAATCGTGTTGCAACTGTACTGTCTCCCTCCATTTTTTACAAACCGTTGGTGTTATACATGTAGCACTACCCCCGAAGGAGCTGCTGGTTAAGATGGGATGGTGTTTTATCTTGTGGCTCTGGTGAAGTGTCTAGGGTGAACAATGAACAAGGAATGTCTGCAATTAGAAAGTCTCTTTATATGTGCTCTTTATTACCCAGCCGGATAAAAACAGGTAACAGGTGATGGAAATGGATAGGTAAAAGGTTGGAAGGAGAATAGCAGATTCAGCCCTTGGATAGGGAAACAGTCCTGTCTCCATGAACAATTAGCTTTTCTCACCACTCTAGCCTGAGTGGGTATAGCGTACCTGGACTCTCTCTCTCTCACCGACCTGGCAGCCAGAGTATCACTTGAAAGGAGGTCTCTCTCACAGACTCTTTCAGTGTGAACTTCAGCAAAACGCCTCTGCCACAGGCCTTCCCTGATTGCGGTTTTGGAGGTTCCCCTCCTTGGTAAAGTTTGGCCTGAATCCTTCATTTAACCTCTTAAGGACCGCCTACTGTACATTTACGTCAGCAGAATGGCACGGCTGGGCACATCAACGTATATATAAGTTGGTTCTAGTACCCAGCCGTGGGTCACGGGCACACGCCCGCGGCGCACTCCCGTGACCCGGTCCGAAGCTCCGGGACCGGGACCGCGGGACTCGCAGACCCGATCGCTGCTGGAGTGCGGCGATCGGTCCCCGGAGCTGAACAACGGGGAGAGCCGTGTGTAAACACGGCTTCCCCGTGCTTCACTGTGGCCGCATCATCGATCGCGTCATCCCTGTTATAGGGGGACGTGATCGATGACGTCACACCTACAGCCACACCCCCTACAGTTGTAAACACACACAGGGAACACACAAATCATACAGCACCCCCTTGTGGTTAACGCCCAAACTGCAACTGTCATTTTCACAGTAAACATTTTTTTGCTGTGAAAATGACAATTGTCCCATAAATGTGTCAAAATTGTCCGAAGTGTCCGCCATAATGTCGCAGTCACGAAAAAAATCGCTGATCGCCACTATTAGTAGTAAAAAAAAAAAAAATTAATAAAAATGCAATAAAACTATCCCTTATTTTGTAAACGCTATAAATTTTGCGAAAACCAACCGATAAACGCTTATTGTGATTTTTTTTTTTACCAAAAATAGGTAGAAGAATACGTATCGGCCTAAACTGAGGAAAAAAAAAATTATATATATTTTGGGGGGATATTTATTATAGCAAAAAGTAAAAAATATTGCATTTTTTTTTAAATTGTCGCTCTATTTTTGTTTATAGCGCAAAAAATAAAAACTGCAGAGGTGATCAAATACCACCAAAAGAAAGCTCTATTTGTGGGGAAAAAAAGGACGCCAATTTTGTTTGGGAGCCACGTCGCACGACCGCGCAATTGTCAGTTAAAACGTCGCAGTGCCGAATGGCAAAAAGGGGCAAGGTCCTTTACCTGCATTTTGGTCCGGGTATTAAGTGGTTAACGTCGCCCAGGTACCGACTGAGAGAGAAGTCAATCCCTCAGTGTCCAGTACCTTGATACCCGGTGGTTCGTCTCAATACTGTTGGACCGCCAGCCTCTCAATGGCGCTCTTCATCTAAACCTCCCCACTAAACAGCTAAACTCGCTTGGGATCTTTGAAGTGGGAACTCAGTCAATCACTGAGTCCCCGTCCTGTGTGAGTGCCCCAGGCCCAAATGGCCCAGGATCCAGGAACAACGATGTAGCACCCACGCCCCAGCCAGGTAGGCCATAACGCTCGGGGCGCGGTGATGTGGTCACCCTAAAGGTGCGAAGGAACGAAGACCTCGCTAAGATGGCGTCTGTCTCATAAGTACCCTCTCCCAGCACGCCCACCGAGTCTATTGCATCCCGATTGGCTGCTGGGAAAAGCACCCAAGTCCTGACTCCACTGCTGCCACCTGTCGACTCGGGGTGGAACCACACCCCAGGTACAACAGAATAAGCCCACAGCACAGCCAAGCTGAGACAGAGAGCCTTACCTTAATCAGAATTAAGATCAGAGTCACTTACACTCTGATCATTCCCATTAAATTTCACTAGCACCCGTATTTGAAAGTACATGGGTGCTACATATAAATCCTGTCCTATAATATATTAACCACTTAGTCACCACCCTATAGACGAAATACGTCTATAAGGCGGTTCCTGTACTCTAACAGGACGTCCATGGACGTCCTCCGTTTGAGTCAGGTGTGCGCGCACATGCGATCACCGGTGCTCACCGGGTCCACGGGACCCGCAGCATCGATGATCGCGGTAAGGAGCCAATGGCGGCGGCTCCTTACCACGTGATCGCGCTGTCCAATGATGGCACGATCACGTGTGTAAACAAACCCGGCGTGCGTCAGATCCGCGCGCCCACGCGGTCACGGCGCTCGGCGGGTCCACGGGACCCGCAGCGTCAATGATCTCAGTAAGGAGTCCAATGACGGCGCGATCACAAATGTAAACATTGTGGGGCACCTCTCTCCTCTCCTCACAACATTGCAGCGTGAGAGAAGAGGAGAGAGATTAGTGCCCAGCAGTGCCCCCCAGTGCCACCTGTTCCCCACCAGTGCCACCACACTGCCACATCAGTGCCACCTGTGCCCACGAGTGCCGTCTGTGCCCACGAGTGCCGCCTGTGCCCATCAGTGCCGCCTGTGCCCATCAGTGCCAATCAGTGCTCATCTGCACCCCACCAGTGCCATATTTGCCCACCAGTGCCATATGTGCCCACAAGTGCCATCTGTGCCCACCAGTGCCATCTGTGCTCACCGGTGCCACACCAGTTCCACCTGCACCACTGCAGTGCCGCCTGTTGGCTTGTTAGGGTCTCAAGAAATGAGAGAAGCTGTCAGTACTTCAGGTGTGATCAAATTGATCAATTTTCAGAAATTGGTACCATAGCTTGTAGACCCTATAACTTTCACCCAGACTAAATAATATCCATTTTTTTTTTTTTTACCAAAAATATGTAGCAGTATACATTTTAGGCCAAATTTATGAGGAAAAATTACTTTTTTACAAAATGTTATGATAGAAATGAAGAAAAATTCATATTTTTACAAAATTTTCGTTCTTTTTTCATTAATAGCGAAAAAAAAAAAAACGCAGAGGTGATCAAATACCACCAAAAGAATGCTCTATTTGTGGGAAAAAAAGGCCAAAAATTCCATTTGGCTACAGTGTTGTATGACCGAGTTATTGTCATTCAAAATGTGAGAGCACCGAAAGCTGAAAATTGGTCTGGTTATTAAGGGGGTTTAAGTGCCCAGTGGTCAAGTGGTTAATATTATGTGAATTCAGCACTGCAGTTTTTTTCACAAAACCAACACTTCTTGAAGTGTCAGAGCTCAAAAATTCCAAGCTTCCCTTGGCCTCCACATCCACATGTTTCTTCAGCAAGAACATTATGTGCGGGGCTCAGGGATGCGCTATGTACAAAGTAAACTTTTAAGTAGGGTTGTCCCGATACCATTTTTTTAGGACCGAGTACAAGTACTGATACTTTTTATCCAGTACTCGCCGATACCGATTACCGATACTTTTTTTTAATCTCATGTGACAGTGGCACATGTGTCAGTTTTTTTTTTTTTTTTTTTACAATTTTTTTATTTTTTTTTTTACAATTTTTTTTTTTTACAATTCGTAATTTTTTTTTACAATGCTTTATTTTTTTTAAAGGGGGGTGGGGGGAAATGGACAGTATCAGTGTGTTTTTTTTAATTATTTTTTACAATTCATTTTTTTATTATTTATTGCAATTCCTATTTTTTTTGTCAGCCCTGTTGGGAGGGGGGGTCTTTGGTGAGATATCAGGGGTCTTAACAGATCTCTGACATCTCCCCTCTGAGACAAGTAAAGGGACTAGGGACACAAATTCCCCAGTCCCTTTCTCTACAGCCTCAGTTGCGCTGAAAATGAAAGGAGAGAAGCCAGCGGCTTCTTTCCATTTATAAACTGAAACATTGTAATCACAGGAGCTTACAATGTTTCAGTTGGGTTTACCGCCGCTCTCCATCCTGACAGATCGAGGGGGCACACGATGGCAGCAAGGAGGGGGGCATGATGGCGGCAGCAAGGAGGGGGGACACGGCGTCAGAAAGGAGGGGGGACATGGTGGCACCACGGAGGGGGGCATGACGGCGGCAGCAAGGAGGGGGGCATGACGGCGGCAGCAAGGAGGGGGGCATGACGGCGGCAGCAAGGAGGGGGGACACAGCAGCATCAAGGAGGAGAGACAAGGCTGCAGCAAGGAGGGGGGGACACGGCGGCAGCAAGGAGGGGGGACACGGTGGCAGCAAGGAGGGGGGACATGGCAGCAGCATGGAAAAAGATGGCAGCAGGGAGAGGGACAGCAGCAGAATGGAGGGGGAATGGAGGAGGATACAAGGACAGTCAGCGGTGATCGGTGCTTGTAACTCCCCCACCGCACTGATCACCCTGACTGTCCAGGTATCAGGTGAAGCATTAGAGCATTTGCCCCGAGTACAAGTACTTGGGTAAATGCTCGGTATCGGTCCCGATACTAGTATCGGTATCGGGACAACCCTAGTTTTAAGGGTGCCCTATGCACAGAGTTCAGGGTGTGCTATGTACAGAGTGCTGTTTCAGGAGTGCCTTATGCACAGAGTGCAGAGTTCAGGGGTGCACTGTGTACAGAGAACAGGGTTGAGGAGTGAGATGCATAAAGAGGGCAGGATTTAGGGGTATGCTATGCACAGTGTGCAGGTTCAGCCCTCATCTGAAAGCCGCTTCCTAGTAAACAATCACAACAAGCTTTTTAGGCAGTGGTTTTTAGTAACAATCTTGGAAGAGTTTTGTACTTGCAGCAGAATTACAGTGATGATGTTGGGGGCCAGAAACAAGAGGACAACGCTGCAAATTGCTTGGAAGTTTGAGGGCCTGATATTCCCAGAAGTATTCATCTTTTGGCAGAATTATGGAGCTGATGTCATTGCTTTGAGCTCTAAAAATGTTAGCACGAGACAACACTTTTGCAAGCACACAAAAAAACTGAGTGCCAGCCTGTGTTTAGTTGCCATGGCATAAGATAGGGACAGGGCCTCTTTAACCACTTCAGCCCCGGAAGAATTTACCCCCTTCCTTACCAGAGCACTTTTTGCGATTCGGCACTGCGTAGTTTTAACTGACAATTCCCAGTCGTGCGACGTGGCTCCCAAACACAATTGACGTCCTTTTTTCCACAAATAGAGCATTCTTTTGGTGGTATTTGATCACCTCTGTGGTTTTTATTTTTTGCGCTATAAACAAAAATAGAGCGACAATTTTGAATTTTTTTACTTTTTGCTATAATAAATATCCCCAAAAAATCTGTAAAAAAAAAAAAATTTGTCCACAGTTTAGGCCGATACGTATTCTTCTACATATTTTTGGTAAAAACAATTGCAATAAGCGTATATTGATTGTTTTGCGCAAAAGTTATAGCGTCTACTTTTTTTACTAGTAATGGCGGTGATCTGTGATTTTTTTTGTGACCGTGACATTATCGGACACTTTTGACACATTTTTGGGACCTTTCACATTTATACAGCGATTAATGCTATAAAACTGCACTGATTACTGTATAAATGTGACTGGCAAGGAATGGGTTACCACTAGGTGGCACTGAATGGGTTACATATGTTCCCTAGTGAGTGATTCTAACTGTAGGGGGAGGGGACTCACAAAGGGAGGAGACCGATCTGTGTTCCTCTGTACTGGGAACACACATCGGTCTCCTCACCTCTGACAGGGCATGGATCTGCCATTATTGCGGAAATCGCGGCCGCCGGGCACGTGCACCGTGTTCCGAGCAATGCCGCAGGCAAGCACACGCCCCCAGCGATGCGCTCCCCCTAGATGTCCGGGAAGCCCAGGACGTCATATGACGTCCACCCAGGATGGGAGATCCCATCTGTGGACGTCATATTACTATGGGCAAGTAAGGAAGTGGTTAAGATTAGTTTTCCTAAATGTTAGAAAATCTTAGCTATTTATTGCCATGTACCTGTAATTATATACATTGTCAATATACTGTAGATTGCCTTTATTATGCATGGATTGATAACCAGTTTGGCATGAAAAAAGAACCTAACAAGGTGCTAAATGTAACCTTATGAGAACTTCTCTTTTTGAGTTACACATGAAAGGCTTAAGTATTTATTCCTTGTACTATAGTGTTACACACTTTGGGCCAGATTCATGAAGATGAATATGTCCGATCGGGAGTTTGATCCGATGGCGTGTACACACCATCGGATCAAATTCCCCGCCGCCGGACGGCGCGGTGACGCGGCGGTGACGTTGACGCCGCCGCGTCACCGCCACGTCACCGCACCAGGAAGTAAAACACTTCCGCGCATGCGCCGAATCCATTCGGCAGCGGCGCGGCGGCGGTGGGGGCCGACATGTCTGCTGGTAAGTGTACTAACCAGCAGACATGTCGGGCGGACAGATTCCACCGGATAGATTTCAAAGCTTGCTTTGAAATCTGTCGGGTGGACAAATCTGTCCGCTAGCCCATACACACGAGCGGAGATGTCTGCTGAAACGGTCCATCGGACCGTTTTCAGCGGACATATCCCCTCGTGTGTACGCCGCCTCAGGCTGGCGGATCCAGTGATCCGCCAGCCTAACTGTCACTTTAAGCCGGCGTTTCTGTTTTCTATAACCAGAAAACAAGAAACGCCGGGTTGGAGTTCCGATGCGATCGGCGTAATTGAATTTCGCCATCGCATCGTTACTTCAACTTAAAAATGGCGCCGGGGGCGTTCCCGCTGATTAACGCTGAAAAAATATGTTAATCAGCGGGAGTCGGAAATTCACGATCGTTTTCGGGCGCGACGCAGTGACTTTACGATGTTTCCGGAAGCGATACGCGGCGTAAAGATAAAGCAGCCCCCTAGTGGAATATCCTATGTTAGGTATAGCCGTCGTCATCGCGCCGGAAAAAAAACAAATCGCGTCGTTTGCGTAAAACATTCATGAATGGGGACGTGACGTCATTGACGTTCACTGACAGAACTTGGAGCATGCGCACTGGGATGCATTGACACTCGACGCATGCGCAGTACGTTCGCCGCGGGATCGCGCATAGTTTGAATACTACACGCCCCATACCCGCCCAATTTGAATTCCGCTGGCTCATTTGCGATGCGCTGCCGCAACTTTAGGAGCAAGTGCTTCATGAATAACAGCACTTGCTCCTAAAATGTCTGCAGCGTAACGTAAATGAGATGCGTTACTCCAGAGCAAAGATGCTCTGATCTACCTGAATCTGGCCCTTTGTCCTTGCTCAGTGCTGAGATGGACTAGGGGCTATGGGATTTGTAATGTGCACAGAGAAAAACACAAAAAACTGCAATGACACCTAGAAAAATATTGTTTTCTGGGTGTGAAGAATAGTTATTAATATCTAATATTCTTGTATCTCAAGGGTGTTTCTGAATGAATAGCATTAATAGTCAGACTGTCTGACCTGAAAACAAAGTGTGAGTTTATTGTCACGCAGGTGGCATCATAAATACAATGAAAAAAAGTATAACAGTTCAGTTCAGTGTAGGTAAAAATATATAGAATAAATGGTCAAAAGCTGTAATTAGCTTATGAAAGCATGTGTGCTTCATGCTAGCAGCTTCAGTCTTCCATACTGTCTCCTGAGTGTCACTAAAGAGAAGCCGGAAATGACATTCTTAGACTTCTGGCAATGTTCGGCTGTCCTTATTTGTTAAACTCTTTGTGTAAATGTCTTTCTGCCGTGCAGAAACTTAGGGCCAGATTCACAGAGCGATTACGCCTGTCTAACTGGTGTTAGACAGGAGTACTTTCAAATTACGCGCGCCGTATCACTAGTTTAAATCCTCAAACCATTATACGGCGGCGTTGGGCTTCGATCTGACAGGCTTACGTCTTCGTACGCCTTCGGATCTACGCTGCAATCTTTTTGCGGCCGCTGGGTGGAGTTCGCGTCGTTTTCAGTGTCGGGGTATGCCAATGAGCTTTTTCCGGCGATCCACGAAGTTACGAGCGTCGTTCGCAATCGCGTACGTCATTTTTTCGCTACGTAAAGTTAAACCAGCTATTAGCTGGTCTAACGTTACGCGGCCCATGTTAAGTATGGCCGTCGTTCCCGCGTCGACTTTCAATTTATTTTTTATTTTTTGCGTAAGTCGTCCGGGAATAGGAATGTCCGTAAACGACGCTACTAAAAAAAAAAATGACGTAACAACGTGATTTCGCGCAATGCACGGCGGGAAATTTCTGAACGGAGCATTCGCAGTTCGATCGCCGCGGGAACGCGCCTAATTTAAATGCCTCACGCCCCCTAATCGCGTAGTTTGATTCCGCCGGGAGAAATACACTACGCCGCCGTACCTTACGGGCCAAAATCTCTCTGAATTCCTCGTAGAGCCAGGTAAAGTACGGCGGCGTAGAGTATCTCTGATACTCTGCGGGAATCTAATTCTACCTGAATCTGGCCCTTAGAACCTTGTATGGCACATATTAATTTCTGCTAACTTCAGCAATATGTTATATCAAAAGAAGATATTAGCTCCGAGAGTCATATGGCGTTTGATTGACTAGCCCACATGTAACACTCTAAACTTAAAGTAATGTGCTGATAATGTCTTAACCAAACATCTACTATATGAACATATATTACCAACTATAACTTCATTAAGTAACTACCAGTATATACTAATACATATTAGTATGACTAAGACTTCACTAAACTAACTTAACAAGATATAAACAAATATATTATTTATCTCACTATGTAAATACTGGTCTATTCTGGAGGTCTATTCTTGTCTAACTCTTGACATTCTACACCAAGATACCTTATGTCATACTCAAATTGGCTACACCAGAAATATCCAGCAATGCTCAGCTTTAGATGAAAAATCATGTCAAATCAATTGATCAAGGTCATTCACTCATACCTAATTTACTATTACTAATCATAAAACCAAATATGTTTTGCAAGCTTGCCATAGATTAATATAACACCTATAAGTGCCAAATTATGAATTTGAAGTAATATTCTAACAATCCCACCTGAATTATGATTAATCATATTAAAATTATTAAATACATACATAATCATTCATATCACATATACTCATTCTTGTATCAAATGATCAGATACGATATTACTCAGAACTGAAGCAGCTAGAAATATATTTCTCATTTTAAATGCTTTTCTCTTTACTTTTAACTCCTCTTAGATCTATCGATTTAAAATCTTAAAATAATGGTATAGATTTAAAAAATGTATAACATAATGATGACTAATATCAATAATGATTATTATTAATAATAATACATAATAATGAAAATTATTATTATATAATAGTAAATAATGCAATAATATATTTACATATTTGTGCTCAAATAATATTTTAGCTTTTGGAAATATAATTTACACTCTAAAACGTTTCATAACTTTCCATTGTTCTATTAAGAGTGATATGTTTCTTAAGTTATGAACAAAAGATGTTCTATTAACTAGAATGTTTGTGCAGTTGTAAACTAAAAATATTCAATAAATAAATAAGGAAAAATAAATAAAAATAATAATGATAATCCTAACTTAATATGAACATTAATATCAGAATAATTGGATAATCAAAAAATATATGTGGACAAATGTTTCAGTCCTAAGTTATTCATGAAATGTCTTTAAAATTTATTTTTCAAGTTCTGTGTTGAATAAGATAAAATAGTCATAAATATGAAATATAAATCCTTGTCCAATATTCTCCCAGAAAGGATCTCTTCTTTAACGTTGAATTTCTTGATATTCTTTTTATAGGAGCTTGTTATCCTCCATATTTGTTTGATTTCAGATGCCATATCTGAAAAAGAGATTGCAATATCATCACTCAGGAATAAAATATTTACATTAATTCTTGTACTTTTTTTTCACCAAATGTTAAAACATTATGGCACAATAGCTTTATGAATATATTAAAACTATATGTGAAATAATACTATTATCTTATATTTTCCTTCAAAGAGTACTGTATGACTATGTACTGTTCTTATCCTGTCTAAAATGACCTAAACTATAAAACATATGTACTGTGAAGTTTAGGTATGACAGGACGCAATACCTCCTAACTTTTTGAGATGGGAATAAGGGACACCTATCAGCAAAAGTATGCAGGCATAGGACACACCCCTTGCCACAACCTCTTAACTTCTTAAGACCCGGGCCATTGTAACAAAACGGCCACAAGGTGGCTCTACAATGCCAGGAGGCTGTCTTTTTAGGGCCTTGGGGGGCATGCAGCGCATCACTGAGATGCCGATGCGTGTGGCTGGCGGCCGCAATGTCCGCCAGGTACCCACGATCGGCAGTAACAGAGCAGGGACGTGGATCTCTGTGTGTAAACACAGAGATTCACATCCTGTCAGTTAGAGGAGACCGTTGCTGTGTCCCTTGTACATAAGGACACTGATTGGTCACCTGCCCCAGTCAGTGCCCTTCCCCCCCACAGTAAGAATCACTCCCAGGGTACAAATTTAACCCCTTCCTCACCCCCTAGTTTTAACCCCTTCCCTGCCAGTCACATTTATACTGTAATCAGTGCATATTTATAGCACTGTTCGCTATATAAATGTGAATGGTCCCAAAAATGTGTTAAAAGTGTCCGATGTGTTCGCCGTAATAACGCAGCCCTGACAAAAATCGCAGATAACCGCCATTACTAGTAAAAAAAATAATAATAAAAAAAGTCAGACTTCTATCCCCTATTTTGTAGCCGCTAAATCTTATGCGCAAACCAATCACTATACGCTTATTGCGTTTTCTTTTTTTTTAAATATATAGAAAAATACGTATTGGCCTAAACCGAGTTTTTTTTTTTTTATTGGGATATTTATTATAGTTTATTATATTAATTGTACAATATGTACAACTATATAGATCAGACCAAAATGAGGGACAAATGAGGAGAAATGAGGGACAGAGGAACATTGCTCCAAATCGGGGACAGTCCCTCAAAATCTGTGACAGTTGGGAGCTATGACATTGCAGTTACTTGTGTTACTTGTGTTGTTATGTTCAGACCAGAACATGGGTATTACACTGCGTTCCAGAGAAGTGTGATGCAACATGTCTATATAATATTGCACCGCTCTGCATTATTCTCTCCTATCGCCATACAGCAAGTGTACTGCTGTGTGTTTCAATAAAACATGCATCACACCGCCCCCTGCTGCATGGCTCTGCAAAATGCTGTGCAGGTTTTTGTGTGTTGATGTAGCGATTTTTTTTTTCATTCAACCAGCTGGTTAAATAATAATAAAAAAAAAAAACAGCAAATCGATGCATCAACACAAGCGATGTTGATGCAGCAATCTCTCCTACAGAGAAATTGTATTCTGACTTGGAGGACTCCCCCCGCCAGAATACACAGATCAGTGTTTTCAGCCACTGGCTGCGATTTCTTATTAAATGCATCTTATCAAATGCTGGATTGCCAGCATTCTCGTTCGACAGTAGCCAGCCCTTCAAGCTTTTCAGTGTGATCATTTTACAGTATCAAAAGCTGATCTGCTATTGACAGCATGTAGTGATACTGAGAACCAGCGAGGACTCCAGGGCAGGAAAGCTTTCTGATTTATCAGCATCCTGTTTAAAATGGCTTTTAAGTTCTTATGCTAAATGCATTTTTTCATTGTTTTAGGAGGCTAAGGTTGGATTACAGGATATAGTTTGTTTTTATTGGTCTTTCTTTATGTTCTCACTCTGGGAGGGGTGGGCCCCAAGGCCACCCAATCCTTTTGATTTCTACCATTCTCCTTTCTGGCTTTTGCAAGCTATTTTGTCTTTGTGACAAGTTGCCTCCTGTATTTCGGTGGGTCAAGGGGTTGCCACAGGGTAGCTAGGTTGCGCTAGGCAGGGGGTAAAATTTGTTGTTCTTATATGTATTAGTTTAACTAAATGGTTGCTGATCCCTGTCTGAGGGAGGATAAATGCCCTTATCTTCTACGCATGTTCCAGGAAGTATTATGTTCACATGTATTCTTACATTTATGCATTGCATAAATTTTTCTATCATTTACTTGATTTTCTTTATGTACAAAAAAATAAATAATAAAGATAAAATAAATAGCTATTAATTGTAAATGTAGAACGATTCAAGATTTGTGCATAGGAAAAGTTCCATCTGTCAGCATAGGAAATAAAAAAAAATGCGGTGATGTCACTGCACCGCATTTGTAGTCTGTTGATACTTCCTCCAGCTCCATACATTGAATATCCGTACCTTGGTACAGACCTGAGCTGGAGGAAGAGTCTTTATGAACCAGAGCATTGCAGCCACAATCCATGTGCAGACTCCAGTAAAAAAAATAAAAATAAACACACATTTTCTTTGTGCAGTATAGGTGCATGTCTTATTTTTTCTCTCTCTCTTTTTTTTGCAAAGAGTTGAATCAGCCTTTAAATGTTAAGTGAATGTATTCAGCAATGTAAAGACATGATAGGAGCAGGGTTTTGTAGGGCTGGGAAAAAGGGTGAGCTGAAGGGACAGTTGCCCCGGGCGCAATGGTTTATTGCAGGGATGCGGGCGACCTAACCCTAAGGGAAGGGGGGGCAGTCTGGTATCTTTTCCCTAGGGGCTGAATGGCCTTATCCCAGCTGCCTGCTCGGTCATGTTGGAAGGTATTCTCTATGTTCCTTCTGCCCTAATATCACGGCCTATTTATAGTCTGCAGTGTCATAAGGAAGGGTGTGGATGGTAAAATAGACCAAGTTTTGGGCTCCCAACAACTGTGTACAACAGTGCAAGGTTCAGGTTCTTCAGGGTGCTGGTGCCAGCCTTTGCCTTGACAAACAACCACTCACTAAATACTTCTGCTATCATGGTGAGATGTGAAAGAGTTGAGGGAGACCATCATTATGAATGCAAAAAAAGTTATATTTTATCCCTTATATTAAGCACTTATTAAAAGGTTAATGCAATGCACAGTTCTATGCAGGGCGCTAAGACATATGATGTCATCTGGCTTATGTACAGGAACAGCTCCAATTGGCAAAAGAAAGACCAGCCAGCATGGACTGTCAAAAGTGATGAATCTTGTTGACAGATGAAGAAAGATAAAGGTTACAATCACATTTTCTTTATTTCACCACTCTGAACATTAACCTATTGGGTTTGGTTGACCTTTAACTTACTTTTCTGTTTCCATTGAAAGAAAAAGACCTTTATACTTTACCTTGCGATAAATATTTATTGAAGCTCTTGTTTTTCCTATGTGAACTTTTTGCAAGATGATATACATCAATGCTGTAAGTGAATGCTATACATACCTACTGACATATATCAGTGCATGAAGCAAAGGTTACAGTGGTAAAGGCTGATAAATCTTGTCATTGTAGTATGAGATATTTCTAAAGATCATGTGTGCCCAAAAATATTAAAAGGGCAAGCAGGAATGAAATATGCCCCAGGTTCGTAGGAGTAATTAATGCCTATGCATTAGTAAGGCCGCGTACACACGAGGGGATATGTCCGCTGAAAACGGTCCGATGGACCGTTTCAGCAGACATCTCCGCTCGTGTGTATGGGCTAGCGGACAGATTTCTCCACCCGACAGATTTCAAAGCAAGCTTTGAAATCTATCCGGTGGGAATCTGTCCGCCCGACATGTCTGCTGGTTAGTACACTTACCAGCAGACATGTCGTCCCCCACCGCCGCCGCGCCGCTGCCGAATGGATTCGGCGCATGCGCGTAAGTGTTTTACTTCCTGGTGCGGTGACGTGGCGGTGACGCGGCGGCGTCAACGTCACTGCCGCGTCACCGCGCCGTCCGGCGGCGGGGAATTTGATCCAATAGTGTGTACACGCCATCGGATCAAACTCCCGATCGGACATATCCGATGGAAATGGTCCCCGGACCGTTTTCATCGGATATGTCCGATCGTGTGTATGGGGCCTAAGAGTAAAAAATGCCTCAGTGTCAGTGCTTAGTGAGAGTAAAAAATATCCTGGCATCAGTTGGCGTTAAAAAAGTATTCAGTGTCAGTGGAAATGAAAGGCAGTGGAAATGCCCCTGCATCAGAGGTAATAAATAAATCTTGCACTGGGAGTAATAAAATCAAATGCATTAGTAGTCAGTGAGCTTTAATAATGCACCTGGGTTAGAGGTAAGTTAGAGCTATACATACAACTCTGTCAAAGATCAGTGGGATAAGTAAATGCACCTCTATTAGTGGCCATTAGGGATGAGCCTGTGGTTTGAGTCGAACGTAAGTTCAACTCGAACATCAGGTGTTCGTTTGCTTGCAAATGAACCGAACATATGGGGCGTTCGTGGGAAATTTAAGTGCCAAAAAACACCCCATAATACACTGCAAGATTGCAGTTCAGGATAGGGGGGGCGAACAAGCCATACCAGGCCGCTTGCCCTCAACAGAATATGGGGCGAGCAAGCCACACCAGGCCACTTGCCCTCAACAGGATAGGGGGCGAGCGAGCCACACCCTTTCGCTGGGTTCCCTGGGGTCAGGTCACTGTTCAGTTAACCCTTTACACACACACACACACAAACAGTAGCCACAAGCACATGCTTTAAAAAAATGATATAGCAATTCTTACCTTTGAGAAATGCATATGACACATGCTGCCGTGCCATCAGGAAAAACAACAGAGTTTAAAATATTGAAAACCAGTCAATTGCAGTAAAACTAATATCTATGAGTCAGTCCTTATAAGGTAATTCACAGTAGAACCACATAGCCCTTATCTGGACTGACTCACTATTGTGCTGCACTTTTTATGTATATATGGTTTATTTTGAGGTGATGTGAATTATCCTCCAGTGTTCAGCTACCAATAGATTAATTATATTATTAATAGTTTTTATCTGTGCTGATTGTATCCGATTTTTATTAGAGTTTAAAATATGGAAAGAGAAAATAAAAATAAAAACTAATGTAAGACAATATTTACAGAAAAAATATTACAAAAATAGACACTATAGACGGGATTAGGCATAGGTTCACACTGAATGTGGGTTTGAAATTGTGCAAGTTTAGCTGAACTCGCAAAATTCCAAAACCGGCATTTCAGTCCGACTTCAGGGGCGATTTGAGAGACATTTGTGCGGGTTCATACACAGTTGTCTATTGAAATTGCCCCCGAAGTCGCCAAATATACTGCAGGAATTACTTTTGGGAATCGGTGCTGCAAAGTTGGCGTTGCACAGATTCGGAGGTGTCGTTGCCGGCACTAGGCTCCAATTTGACATTCAATTTGACATATCAAATCGCATTCCAAATCGGCCCGATGTGAACGAGGGCTCAAAGTAAAATATCACTTGCAAAGTAAGTTCAGTTAGTCACCTCTCATGAATGTCTCTTTTAGTATCAGTTTTGAAGAAAAAAAAACTGAAGCTGCTAATTGTCACTGAGCAAATCAACACTTAATCAAAAGACCAGAGGAAAGTGATGTAGGAGTTCAAAAGTGTTTTGGGCCTTATTGCCAAGTTTTTGATCTATGTTCATATTTCTAGATGGCACTTCCTTATGATCAACTTACTGTGAGTAATACTACTTATGGGTGTTCTTCTCTAGGTAGACTTTTTACAACATTAACCTGGTCAACAGCTTGGTAGTTCTTGGAAAATGAGCTAACGGTGGTTTGCAGTGTGTCTGTTCAAGCCAATATCAGGCAAGCGCCACCTTATTATACCTAGCTCTGCTCCCCTCCTTGATCCCATGCATGTATGTCCTGATGTAACTTTAAAAACTGATGTTATCTACGTCTATGCATGATTAATGTATCAGTTACCATCATCTGGATGATCTCGGGTCTTGAGGTATACGAAGTCTGCAGGGTGTCTGCATAATCTAATCATCAGTTGACACCGCTGATGGACATTTCAGAATTCTCTTTCTCTTGATCCTGCCAGTTGAGCCTTTTTTCTGTAGGCCTTAAACTGTCCCGACACTTGAGAGTAATATTGGTGTAATTGTTTGTCTCGTGAGCGTGCACAACTGTGGCTACTTTGTTCTTATTGTTTTTTAAATTTAATATCATCTGCCCATTGTCTTTATGAATTTTTGTATATTATGTTTATCTAACTATTAAAGGAATTTTCACTATTAGGTGAAGACCGCTGTCTGCCCTATCCCTTGTCCTAATCTGAACTTTATGGGACTCTCCCCCTCTCTCTGCTTTTCATACTTGTTATTAGGGATGAGCTCCGCGTTCGATACGAACGTATGTTCGACTCGAACATTGTCTGTTCGTACGTTCGAATAAATTCAAACAAAACGCGTTGTTTGCGCCAAATTCGAGTGACGCGCAACGGCCCATAATTCACTGCGGCATTGCGCGCTGATGATTGGCCAAACATGCACTATGACCGTGCATGCTTGGCCAATAACAGCGCGCAAAAAACGGAGAGCCATAATTGGCCAAAGCCAGGGTGGCTTTGGCCAATTATGGCTCAGGGCTTTAGCACACGCCCCACACTATATAAGGCCGCCTGCTGGGCGGCCTCGTGTAGTGTGTTGCGGTTGTTAATGAGAGCAGTCAGAGAGACAGAGAGATAGTCTTTTTATATAGCTAGATAGAGCAGGCAAGCAGGCTAGTCAGTTTAGCTTAATTTACAGTGTGTAGAGGATATATAAATACATCCCTAGGAGTTGTACATATATTTATATAAATGTATACACTGTATAGCTTAGCTAGATCAGCTATTCCTAATTTACTGGCAGACAGGTGATTGTGCTATTTAAAGACGTTATCACAGATATACACACCCAGCACAATATTTAAAGGAATTTTGCATTTTTTTATTTTTTATTTAAGCATCATTAAAATCACTGTTCCTGGAGCAGTAATTTTAATAATGTTTAAATAAAAAAATGAAAAAATTCCTTTAAATATTGTACCTGCTGGGTGTCTATAGTTTGCCTGTGAAAACATCTTTGAGAACCCGGGTCTTGCACGACGGAACATGTATCAATGGAAAAAAGTTTTAAAAACGGTCTTTTTTTCAGGAGTCCTGCTCCTGAAAAAACAACCGTTTTTTAAACTTTTTTCCATTGATACATGTTCCCTGGGTCAAGATCCGGGTTCTCAAAGATGTTTTCCAAAAATAACTTGAATATTGGTCTTTAAAATGATCGTTTTTGAATTCAAACGTTCGAGTCCCATAGACTTCAATGGGGTTCTAAATGTTCGCATGAACGATCGGTCTGGGCAAAGGAAAAGGTGCCACCCACCTAGGGCGAGTCGGTATACCTATTCAAAAGTGTTCTAAATGCTGATGTCAGTTAACACACTGGCCCTTTGATTTGATCTTTCGCTCTTATTTTCTACAGTTTTACAGTCCAACAACCAACATATTATTGGACAGAATGAAATTAGGATTTGAAAAAGACGAAACATGTCTTTATTGCCTAGAAGATTTAATGTGATTAATTTGTCGTTTATACATTATAGCATATGCCTGCTATCAAATACATTTTTATTATTTTATACATTTTTATAAACCTTTGTTATTAATGTAGAAAAATTATAACAATCATTGTGAAAATCTAATGAAACTTAAAAGAGTTGCCTAAAATTAATGTCTGCAAGGTAGACAGACAGAATAGTGTAATGATTCTGTTAAAAATAAGTAAATACCTATTAAATTCCTTCATCTATATCACCTCTGGCTTTCTAGTTTCTGTTCTCTCATTCACTTCCTGGTTTGCGGCGCTCGTTCATGTAAGAACTACATTTCCCAGTCTGCATTGCGGCACACCCAGTAATTCACACCTCCTTGAAGTCCCTAACACGTAGAGAGCATCCTGACGCACAGATGTAGTTTCCAGGAGGGGCGAGCACGTCACTGACCATCGCAGTAAAGCCTCTCTTCACTGTGGTGAGTAACAATCAGACAAGCAGGAAGTGAACAGAACAGAGAAGAAATAGAGCAACTTCTGAGCAAAAACGAACAATGAGGAAGTGAAAAGAGAAATGTCTGCAGGTAAAAATGTTTTAACTCATCTGTATCTTAGTATAGGTCACCTACCCAAGTTTAGCAGATATGCATTGCTCCAGGCTGTTTACTATAGGGCTGTATTAGGCTGGGTTCACACTGCCGCATAGAGTGGCTCACAGCAGGGGACCGGTGCATCTCTGTTCACCGTTTCAGGTCCGGTTTAAGTCTGAATTTTTAGATCTGAAAGGCTTCAGATGATGGAAAGGACCCTGTGTAATTCGCACTGGAGCCGCTCCGGAGATGTGTGAACAGGCTTCATATAGAGTCGGTCACAATCTCCTGACTTGCGAATTGGATGCAGTATTTGCCACAGGGGCAATACTATTGCCATATGCATACTAAGTTAGTTATGTCAAATCCTACACAACCTCAAAATCTCCTGACATGCAAATTGGATGCGGTAAAACCTGCATCCAATTCGCAATAGTGTACACAGGGCCGAGAATCTCAACAACATGTAGTGCAATACCATGTATTGTATTGTGCAGCAATTCATGTGCATCAAAGGTGTATTGTCTTGGTGTGTTTGGATGCCTTTGAAAATTAATGGCACTGCAATGTATTAACACATGCATTTCTGTAACATGCACATTAGTGCATTGAAGACATTTTGTGTTTTTTGTAGCTGTGTGTTTTTTCCTAATGAAGCTAATGTCTTTTGGCACAAAAACAGGTCCAAGATAGTTTAAAGTGGATGTAAACCCCCAAAAAAAATTTTGATGTCACAATGTATAAGATTTCCTATCATCTGTGCCCAGTCTTGCCACACAGAGTTAATCCAGATCCGAGTAATCCTCTTTCAGTGTTCAGTAAAATGAACAGCCTTCCAGATAAAAACCTGCCTAAATAAAAAGTCAGTTTTCTCTCTTCTTGCTTTGAGTGAGAGGTTATTTACATATCTAGCTCAGACATGTTTATCATATGTTATGTTATGTTTATCATAACATGAGGTATAAAAAGTGAGAAATCCACCCCTCCCCCACATAACACACCCTGGTAATATACTGTACAATGAACTTTGGATCACCTCATGTTATGATAAACAAAACATAAGATAAACATGTCCAAGCTAGATATGTAAATAACCTGTCACTGAAAGCAAAAACAGAGAAACGGACTTTATAATTTGGCAAGTTTTTATCTGGAATTCTGTTAATTTGCACTGAACATTACAAGAGGATTACTCAGCGCTGGATTAACTTTGTGTGGCAAGACTGGGCACAGATGATAGGAAATCTTATACTCTACATTGGGACATCCACTTTACATTGTGGGTTTACATCCACTTTAAAGACTATTGCACCTTTAGCCACTTAAAGTCACTGTAAAGTTTTTTTTATTTTTTATTAAAATAACAAACATGTTATACTTATTTTCCTAATCAGCTAGAGCGGTTCTGAACCTCCTCTTCTTCTGTCCCCTGCCAGCACTCTAGGCTCCTCTTCTCACTGGCTCCTATGGTTGCACACCTGCGGTATTGGGCAGCTTGGCCCTGACCTCCTGCCAAGAGCCAACATATAAACATATGACATATGCCATAAAAGAACTTCAACAAAGTTTCTAGGGCTTATCTACGTTCATCCCCTCTCCCCCACTAATATTACTTGCAAATACCAGCTTACAGCCAGGAATTGCTATTATAAAACAAAATTATTGTAAAATTACAATGTCGTCTGCAAATGTCTGCAAGGAACCCTTATTAAAAAAATGAATGCCTATTTTTTTTAACTTTTTGTTAACCCTAATAAACACCTTCCTTCTCTTCTCCCCTTAGCTATTATTTTTCTGCTGATTTTAATTACATTTTTTATCATTATCCTTTGTATTTTTTTTATTTTAATTTATTATTATTAATCGGTTATTGCGTTTTTTTTTTTTTAGGAATCATAGTTATTGTTTTGTTATTATGCTAGGGGACTGTTTTTATAAAGGTTTGCTCACAACTTTCGCCAAGGATCCTCACATTTTATCAAATTAGAAATCTTCAGGAATCATGCCTGAAAACATTTAAAAATAGATCCTTTGCTCATTATCATAAGGAACGCTCAGGTGAGTCCATGGTTGCTAACATAGCCAGCCATAGGTCATGCACGGGAGGAAGAAATCGGCCTGATCTTCCACATTGATCCACCCAAATACAAGCTCAGTAGGCTTATCATCATGCAAGTGTGCATTTTATTCTTCCCTTTTTGATGCTGTGTATTTATCCTTATTTAGTACTTCCCTGCCATAAATTCAAAGCTCCTTACATTGCATAAATGACTGAGTTGTAGATTTTGTCAATGTGATGAAATGAATTTAATTGCTGCCAAGTGCCTGGCTGAGCAGATGTGTTTGAGACTTCTTTTGAACACTTCCAGAGAGGGTGTCTCTCAACTCCTGCCACACAGAAAATTCTATAGAGCCACTCGAGCTAAGGATAAGAGGATCACAGCATCACATATATCCTGCAGTCCCGTGAGTCTCTTTTGCAGCTATTTAGGTGCCATGTGCACTGGGTGTTTAATACCAGCCCTGGCATTTCGTTGTTTGTGGAGGGCACAGTTTAGCACTGCTTCTGGCAGCCTGGCAGACTCTATGTGAGGCTGACAGCTGCTAAGGCTGAATGTTGCACCTAGTGCTAAGAACATTTTGGGCAATATGCGCTCATGGAAGAATGCCCGGAACACAAGAAGTCTGCATTCTTGGCCTCCATCCCTGGACACATATTACCCTAAACACTTGTACCACTAGGTGCACCGTCCAGCCGTAGCAGCTGTAAGCCTCTCATAAAGCTTGACAAGCTGCCAGCAGTGGGGCATGTCAGTGCACCTGTGCTTCCTGCCTGTAGCTAAGTGCTACACAGGAATGAAAGTAAATGTCTATTTTAACACTGCCTTCCATCCTAAACTATTGGGTTAACATTTAATTAATATTCTCCTTTTAGTGAAAGGTAGCTATAAAGTCTAAAACGAAAAAAAGCTGAACTCGCATGATTTAATTCCTGCATGTCAGTCCGAACTTTGGGGCGATTTCAGAGACATCTGTTCAGGTTGCTGCACAGATGTCAATGGAAATTGCACCCTGAAGTCACCAAAAGTAGTACAGAAGCTACTTTTGGGAATCGGCGCATCGATCAGGAATCAGTGCAGGGCCGAAAATGCAGCGTCGCACCTATTCAGACGGTTCCATTGCCGCGGATTTGACATGCGATTTGACATGTCATGACATGTCAAATTGCATGCCAAATTTCTCTAATGTGAACAAGGCATGTTTTCTTTATTGCTCATGTAAACAAGTACACTTTAGGCTCCGTTCACACTGGATACCGATGCGGCTCCCAGCAGGGGTCATGTGCGTCCTGGTTCACCGTTTCAGGTCAGATTTCAGCCCAATTTTTTTGCCGAGTTCAGACCTAAAATGGACCAAAAGACGCACAGGCCTCCCGTGCAAATTTGCACAGGAGCCACATCAGAGAAACCTGAACTGGCTCCATAGAGAGCCATTCACATTCTCCTGCTATTACGAATTGGATGCGGCGATGCAACATCCAATTCGCAATAGTGTGAACCCGGCCTTAACGTTTTATTAAAGCTTTACTTTTTTTCTAAAATTCCCCTGCTAAATGATGAATAGCTGCAGGAGACTGCAAAATATGTTACACAGTAAGCCCTCATTTTCATTGGAGAATCGCAGCCTTTTGCCGGCGACGGCATTGCCAATCAATTACAAAGTCTTCGCTGCACCGATTTCCAAAAGTAGTTCCTGCACTGCTTTTGGCAACTTCGGGACTGATTTCACTAGACATCTGTGCACAGATGTCTTTCACATTGCCCCTGAACTCACAATGAAATGCGGTTTTGAAATTGTGTGTTTTTAGCTGAACTCGCACAATTTCAAATCCTGCTCCAATGTGAACGTAACTTTAGTGTGCTCTCTGAGTTGAAAATTCAAGCTCTGCAATCAGCATCAGTGGACCGTGAAAAATGAAAGTCTTTGGGCACAAATTTGAACAAAATAATATATAGGGAAGTTTTGCCCTGGTTATTGGGAATACATTTTTGTAAGTTGAGCCTTTAATACTACTTTAAGACCCCTTTCACACTGAGCCACCCATAACGCTTTAACAAACTTTGTTGCAGATTCCTACCTATTGATATTGTGAAGAAATCATTGTTTGTAAAGAGTGAATCTGTATGTGGTTTTATAGTGGTTTTATAATTATCAATAAGTTGCAGACATTATTTTCCTTTTAGGAGTATCTCACCAAAAAGGATATTTTTGTTGCAGGGAATGCCCAGAATTTGAATTGTATCTTTGTGCAGACTTCTGGGAAAATTAGTAAGCCAATCGGTCAAGCAGGAAATTACATATCTGGGGGGAATTCTGTACACCATCTGTGTACAGAACGCCTCTAGGTAGCCATACTGCATTGCATTTTACAGAAAATGGAAATGTCATTATTCAAAAACATTTAATTACTTCCAGCTGTCTAACATCTTCTTGGCAATAACCCAAAAATCTTCTTATGCTATGTTTTATACTTAGAGTGGACATTCAGTCATCGTTTTCATTGCTCCATCTATTAAATCTTCTGTACTTGTTTTAACTTTGGATAATAAAGCATTTTTTTTTCTACCAGCAAGCAAATATCTCTTCCTTGTCTGGTCATTAACTTAGGCTTATAACATAATGCACAGCTCTCTCTTTCACTCTCATGAGAGTTTGCCAAGAAGGGACCGGGGATGAGTCCTGAGGCCTTGTACACACGATGGGATTTATCCGATGGAAACGGTCCGACGGGCCGACGGACAACGGTCCGATGGGCCGTACACACGATCGGTTTGGTCTGATGAAACTGGCCTTAAGGCCAGTTTCATCGGGCCAAACCGATCGTGTGTACACGACCTTAGAGAGATGCCCCCCTTGTTTCTTTTATAAGTTGCGGCTGGGGGCCTTTCATGGGGTGAGAGATACAAACGGCTGGTCAAAAGTAAATAGGCCTTCAAAGATCCTAAGATCAGGTAGGATTAGGCTGAGATGTTTTGTTAATGGTGTACGTTTTTGTATTTAAATTGTTTGAAAGAATAATAAAAAGACTGCTATGGCCATTCGACTCCAATTTTTTTTTTTACTGTCGTCTGGTCAATTTGGGAGGGGAAGGAGGAGGTCAATTGTTTTATTTTATAGGTAGCCGGAGCCTCAGCAATCTGCACATCCATCAGTCAATAAAAGTCCTTACAAGTCTATATGTAAAAATAAATAAGTACTTTACCACAAAAATTATATTTTTTTGATCTTTTTGGTGCACCGCAAAACAAAAAAGTTTGAGAAACACGGCACTAAATAGTTGAAGGTAAATCTAAAGGAAATTGAATAAGAAAATTATATAATGTATGGCCAGCTTAAGTGTTGGATTGGTGTTGTGGTAACGTCATGATAATGTATCTGTTCATTTGTGTATAGACGCTTACTGGTATTGTTTTCCATTTGTTATGATGCAGTGTACAAACCACAGGAGCAGGTCTCCTCACGTGATTAATCAAGAAATCCACACAAGTAGTTCTAATGCATGCAAAATCCTTTAATCTCTTTGCAGACAAAGCCATCTGCTACTTGTCACCTGGGAGAGGGACCTTTGTCCTTGGCGCCTCTCATGTGCCTGTTTGCCACAAGGATTTTGCAGCGTCGTGCTAAGATTTGATTGGCGATCCCCTCTGCGCTCCTTCCGGAATCAGGATGGGATTCAGGACTGTCAGAAATGAGCCCTCAGTGGGTGTATTGGTGACAGTCCAGGTAATTGCACTGTAGAAGGAATGTAAGGTTACACGCTGAACTGTTTATTGCTTCTAGAGCGCAATTTTACAAGCCTATACCAAAGTTACTTGTCAATAATTAATGGACTTTAATACTTTCAAAAAGATTAGCTGGAGCCATGGTATCAGTTTTAAAGGCCTGAAATGACACCCTTTCAATCACTTATACACATTCACAAGTCAGAGCAGGTGTATATTGAAATGTGCCTTCGTATTTATGTAAATATCTCCCCCTTATGAAGTGACAATACAATTTTTTTTTCATAAACAAGGTAATTCCAGGGAAGATCTGGTTCCTAATGGAGTGACCATTTACCTTGGCATATAAGGTATTCAAGTGGTTACTGCTGACAATGAAGCTGAAAAAGACAAGTTAGAAACTTCTAACCATTTGAATGGTGTCAGTGGGATGTTAAAGCCCCTGATGCTCATTTACTAATTAGTGAGTACCCGCTAGGATCGTACCCGCTAGGAAGCCGTCACTGCACATCAGGGCAGCCATCAGAAATTTTTGGGTCCCTTACACAGCTTTAGGCCTGCCCCCCCCTGAGCTGGCCACCAACATTCTCAGGGGCTTGCCCACTGGCCAGCCAACCAAATCTACAAACCGGCCACCTCACCTGAATGCACTCAGCCAACTCCTCAATCCTGAATATATGCCCTCCCCCTTAATCCTGCATATATGTCAGCCCCCCTCACTCCTGTATATATGTCAGCCCCCCACACCTGTATATATGCCAGCCCTTCCTCACACCTGTATATATGTCAACCCCCTTGTGTATATATATATATATATATATATATATATATATATAATGTCAGTCCCCACACATACACAAGTTTGTAAAAACACAAGCCTCTGGCCCCTCCCTGTACACAAACAGCCCCTACTTGTAAAATAAATCTTCCTACCTAGTCCCAGCTCATTTTCCCAACGCTGGCATGTCGCTGACACAGAGAAGCGCACTACAGGCAGCTCACACGAGGGGTGCATATGCACCTAGTAGCCAGAGGTGGCAGTAAAGAGCTCGATTGTCGATTGTCGCTCGATGGCACATCACCTATCATAGTGCAGCTGTGGGCCGGGAAATATTTCACTTCCTATGATTGGTGGTGTACAGTGACGGCTTCCTGGCGGGTACGATCCGAACACGCCCTAGTCCATCCCTGTTAGTGAGAAGGCTGCAGGTGGAGAAGTGTCATAGGAAGCAGTGTCAGCTGCATGGTTGGACGTCATGGAGGCTGACGTTTGTAAATCATAAGATTGATTTGCAGAATTTAAAAATGTTTTGGCTAACAAAAGAGGGGTAAAGAGGTAGTCCTATCTTGTTTCTGTTATCTTGATACAGAAGAGTGAGTGTTGGATTAAGGACTTGGATTAAGTTACGGCAGAATCACCAAGTCAAAATAAAAGAAAGTAAGTTTGAAAAAAATAATAATAATATAGCCACGACATCTAATGCCCCGGACACACGATCGTTTTTTGCCATGAAAAAAACGACGTTTTTAAAAACGTCATTCAAAATGACCGTGTGTGGGCTTCACATCGTTTTTCATCTTCTGAAAAACGTCAAAATGAAAATTCGAGCATGCTGCATTTTTTAAAGTCGTTTGTAAAAATGTTGTTTTTCGGGTTGTAAAAATGATCGTGTGTGGGCTAAAACAATGTTAAAAACAACGGTTTAAACCCGCGCATGCTCAGAAGCAAGTTAGGAGACAGAAGCTTGAATGGAACTTCCCCTTTAGAGTGCCGTCGTACGTGTTGTACGTCACTGCTCTTTGCTCATCATTTTTTTTTAAACTATGGTGTGTGGGGAACATCGTTTTTAATGATGAAGTTGGAAAAACGTCGTTTTTTCTACATGCTGAAAAACTAATTATTTTTTCATGCCGAAAAACGATCGTGTGTACGCGGCATAAGGACTTGTAAGCTACAATGTATTACATTTTTTGTTTTGGGGTATAGATACATTTTGATTCCTGTAAGTTACTGGACTTAAAGGATACGTTCACCTTTAACATCTTCAACACCACCGTATGTATATATACAGCCTGGTATTGAAGCCCTTATAGTGGAATCATGGTTTACTATGATCCCGGTATCATTTTTTCAGGCAGGCGAATCTCTTTGTAGTAAAAGTAATCCAAGAGGCTATGCAGCCTCTGGATTACTTTTACAGGTGGTGGAAAGAGGTTCCACTCCCCTACTTCCACTGCCTTTAACAGGCCCTCCCATCCGATCGGCAAGCCCAGTAAGCATATGACCAATGGCATAATTTTACCTAGACACAGTGAGAGGAACCAAAGGTTGCCAGAAACCAGAAGCAACAAAGATTAAGTCACTTTCGGTTTGTTTGTTTAAAAACAGTGACTAGCTTGTGAAGCAGCAGATCAAACCGGTATTAGTTTGATCTGCTGCCTTGAAGACCATAGTAGAGATCTAGAATCTAACAGACCCCAGACCTCCTCATAAAGAAGAATTGTCCATGCTATTACAAGGAATGTGATTAAATAAAATAAATAACATAATATATATATTTTTAATAGCGTTCCGTCTCCCCATACTCATGCGCAAAGGGGTACGCACACATCGATCCTGCAGTGATCGCACCAAATATCTGAGGTATCACTGTGAATGTCAGAGTGAAAGCAATAATTCTAGGGCCAGACCTCCTGTATAACTCTAAACTGGTAACCTGTAAAGGTTTTAAACATTGCCTATTGATAATTTAAAGTACCATAGTTTGTTGTCATTCCACGGGTGTGTGCAATTATAAAGCATGACATGTTTGGTATCTATTTACTCATAACATCATCTTCTATATTTTACCAAAATATTGGGTATTATATTGTGTTTGTGTTCCCTAAAATTCAATAAAGTGTATTTTTTCTCGAAAAATTGGCTTTGAAAAAACTGTTGTGCGACATTTGGGCAGACCGTAACTAAGCTGGAGGAAGTGTCAATGAACTACAGGAGCACTTATCATCGCCTTTGAACTACAAGCTGTCTGCAGCAATGGACCTGATTATTCATTCACATATTGCTGTGAAAGATTGGTGTGGCTGTGTGGGTGAAAAAGTGGCAGCAGGTGTGGGGAGGAGATACCCCACCTTCTGTTACGGGGAAAAAGGGGGGTGTGCAGAGGGGCAGGCCTAGAGCTTGTTACACATTAGACCCCTTGGGTCTAATGTGTAACATGCTCAAAAAGGTGAACCTATCCTTTAAGGTCCTTTTTAGGATATTAGAGAGGTCACTTGTTTTCTTCAACTAATAGCTGTATCCAAGTGAAGGCTGCTATAACATGCTTTAGGCCGGGTTTACATATGTGCGGCCATGGTTCCCAGCATGGGGTCCAGTGCGTCCCTGTTCACCAGTTCAGGTCTTTTACTTGAAAATGCACCTGAACCGGACATAAAGACGCAGAGGCAGTGCAGCCATCAGAAATTGTGGGGCCCCTTAGACAGCTTGAGGCCTGGGCCCAACAAGGCCTGACCACCAACATTTCCCAGGGCCCGCCCACTGGCCGTCCCACCGAATCTGCGCACTAGCTATCCCAAGTCCTTTAGTGCACACACTTTTATTTTAACACTCATACAACGTCATATATGAAAATGCACAGTTTATCATAAGTCATTAGTGCTTTCAAGGTTTAACAGTAGGAAATTATATTTTGCCCAAAAGAGACATCCCAATCCAGCACCTGTATGCTCTAAGCCCCCCTCACACCTGTATGCTCTAAGCCCCCCTCACACCTGTACACTCTCAGCCCCCCACACCTGTACACTCTCAGCCCCTCCTCATACCTGTACACTCGCAGCCCCCCTAACACTTATACGCTCTCAGCCCCCCTCACACCTGCACACTCTCAGCACCCCTCACACCTCTATGCTTTCAGCCCACCCTCACACCTGCACACTCTCAGCTCCCCCCACACCTGTATGCTCTAAGCCCCCCTCGCACCTGTACGTTCTCAGCCCCCCACCCCTGTATGCTCACAGCTACCCCTTACACTTGTACGCTCTCAGACCCTTTTCACACCTGTATGCTCGCAGCCTCCCTCACACCTGTATGCTCTCAGCCCCCCTCACACCTGCACACTCCCAGCCCCCCTACACCTGCACGCTCTCAGCCCCGCCTTACACATGTACGCTCTCAGTCCCCTCATACATGTACGCTCTCAGCATCCTCACACCTGTATGCTCTCAGCCCCCCTCACACCTGTACGCTCTCAGCCCCCTCACACCTGTACACTCTCAGCTCTTCTCACACCTGTACACTCTCAGCCCCCTCACACTTGCATGCTCTCAACCCCTCTCACACCTGTATGCACTCAGCCCCCGACACCTGTACGCACTCAGCCCCCCCACACCTGTACGCACACAGCCACCCCCACACCTGTACGCTCTCAGCCCCCCCCACCTGTACGCTCTCGCCCCCCCCCCCACACCTGTACGATCTCATGTACACAGACATATACACACATACAAACAGACACATGTTCACAGACACATACACACATGTACACAGAGAGATCTATACGTCATTAGTGCTTTCAAGGTTTAACAGTAGGAAATTATATTTTCCCCAAAAGAGACATCCCAATCCAGCACCTGTATGCTCTAAGCCCCCCTCACACCTGTATGCTCTAAGCCCCTCTCACACCTGTACACTCTAAGCCCCCCACACCTGTACGCTTGCAGCACCCCCTCACACTTGTATGCTCTCAGCCCCCCTCACACCTGTACACTCTCAGCCCCCCACACCTGTACACTCTCAGCCCCCCACACCTGTACACTCTCAGCCCCTCCTCACACCTGTACACTCGCAGCCCCCCTAACACTTATACGCTCTCAGGCCCCCCTCACACCTGCACACTCTTAGCCCCCCCTCACACCTGTATGCTCTCAGCCCCCCTCACACCTGCACACTCTCAGCCCCCCTCACACCTCTATGCTTTTAGCCCACCCTCACACCTGCACACTCTCAGCTCCCCCCACACCTGTATGCTCTAAGCCCCCCTCGCACCTGTACGTTCTCAGCCCCCCACCCCTGAATGCTCACAGCTACCCCTCACACTTGTACGCTCTCAGACCCTTTTCAAACCTGTATGCTCGCAGCCTCCCTCACACCTGTACGCTCTCAGGCTCCTCTTACACCTGTATGCTCTCAGCCCCCCTCACACCTGCACGCTCCCAGCCCCCCTACACATGCACGCTCTCAGTCCCCTCATACCTGTATGCTCTCAGCATCCTCACACCTGTATGCTCTCAGCCCCCCTCACACCTGTACGCTCTCAGCCCCCCTCACACCTGTACACTCTCAGCTCTTCTCACACCTGTACGCACTCAGCCCCCTCACACTTGCATGCTCTCAACCCCTCTCACACCTGTATGCACTCAGCCCCCCACACCTGTATGCACTCAGCCCCCCACACCTGTATGCACTCAGCCTCCCACACCTGTATGCACTCAGCCCCCCCACACCTGTACGCACACAGCCACCCCCACACCTGTACACTCTCAGCCCCCCACCTGTACGCTCTCGGCCCCCCCCACACCTGAACGATCTCATGTACGCAGACAAATACACACATACAAACAGACACATACACACATGTACACAGAGAGATGTACCCATTGAACACCGACACACACACACACACATGTACCCATTGATCCCACACACACATACACAGACACATGTACCCATTGAACACACACATGTACACCCCCCATTTACTTGTAGAACAGCCCTTACTTGCAAGGTGGTGTTCCTGGTCCCCGCTCTTGTGCACACACGAGGAGTGCACATGCAGGAATTTGGAAGAGGTGGCAGCAAAGAGCCCGATGCAAGCTCAGTGACACAGCTGCCGACTGACACTCACTCCAAAAGCCAGTGCAGCTACAGAGCTCCCCTATACCCGCCCTTGCCTTTTTACATCTGGCCGGGCCCCTCCAGATGCTCGGGCCCCCTACAGGTGTGTGGTCTGTACCCCTCTGATGGCGACCCTGCGCACAGAACCCTTTTGGAATTCGGGCCGAGGCTCCATTGCGAGCCAGGCAGACTTCCATGTCATGCAAATTGAATGCGGGGAAACCTGTATCCAATTTGCATATATGTGAAACCGGCCATAACAAAATATGATCTCCAAGCAACCCTCAGTTATTAGGCATATTCCACACTTACCACTTCACTACTCATACTGAACATGAGGGGCAAACAGCTAATGACAAGACCTGCAGAAACACAAAGGAACACAAGTTTTAGATTTTTTTTTATAACCAAGTGCATTCATATAAAAATCACTAAATAATATTTGAGTTTTCACTATGCAAGACAGTGAGGTATATTACATTTTCAGTAAACACATATTACCAAGCTGTTACTGCAGTATTTAGCTTAATGAGACCCTGTTAGGCTAGTCATACATAAATCAAATTTAGATCCATCTAAGTTGGGTATAATCAGTTTGTTGGATTGTTTTACATGCAATTTACTACCCCTTCCCCCACCAGCATGAACCAAAAGTGCTGCAGGAGGCATTCCCCCATTGCCACCACTTTGTTGATGGGGTAATCAAGCTATTTTCTTTCTTTTCCCCATGGTGGAAGGTCTGAAAACCCGGCAGGAAGAGCTGCAAAGGTAAGACTGCCGTTTTTTACCTTCTGTGTGTGTGTTTCATATGTGTGTGTGTGTGTTCATGCGTGTGTGTTAATGTGCATGTGCATATGTATGTGAGTGTGCATGCCATATGTGTATGAATGTGTGTGTGCATGTGAACATGTATGTATGTGAGTGTGCATGTATGTGTTAGTGGCGGTGCGTCCATAAGAGCACAGGGCATCGCCCCCCTCTCTCAAGCCACCCCCTGGCTGTGTTTGATGGCACAGTGGCTGCGTTTGATGGCACAGTGATTGCATCTGATGTGCACAGTGGCTGAATTTGATGGGCACAGTGTCTGCATTTGATGGGCACAGTGGCTGCGGTTGAGGGCACAGTGGCTGCGGTACTAGCAAAAAAATGCTGTTCCACTGAAAAGCAATTCATGCTCAGATCGCTTTTCAGAGGCATTTGACACCTTGTAAAGAGGCAATGTGTTGCCTCCTGACTGCCTGTTTTACCCCTTAAATGCATCCTCACTAAGCTGCAATGCACACAGTTGCAGGGTGGTTGCAGTGCAGCCCCATTCATCTAGGGCAATGATGGCGAACCTTGGCACCCCAGATGTTTTGGAACTACATTTCCTATGATGCTCATGCACTCTGCAGTGTAGTTGAGCATCATGGGAAACGTAGTTCCAAAACATCCTGGTTGCCAAGGTTCACCCTTACTGACCTAAGAGTATACTTCAAGGGTGCCCTGGCTGGAAAAATATTGAGAAACACTGGCATAGAGGAACCAATCTCTCCATTTTACTCCTGCAGCCGCTGAATGCCTGCAGGAGGGAGAGGAGGAGAAGCAGGCGGAATGGAGAAATCGGTTCCTTTACTGTATATGCAGCCACCCACTAGCGACCAGGTCCTGTTGTTCCACCACCGAGCTCGGAGAAAAGAGCCTTGTCCGGGGGGTCAGTGGGGCCCTTCATGGTTTCTTGCATCGGGGCACTGAATGTTCTAGTTACACCACTGTATCTGACCAATGCCTGTGGAAGCTGAAAATCACTGTAGTATCCAGGGCTACTAAAGTGATAGTGGGAGTCTACTGGATCCAGAAGATCAACTGCCCTTCTGTATAGTAACCAGGTCGTTGCTTGGCTGCCACTTTAAGAAAGCCTCATATTTTTTTTCCAATGAATACAAGGCATTACCTGATTGGATTAGATGGGGATCGTGACTTCATCGCCATGCTGTGTGTCTTCTGCAATAACACATGTACCTGCCGGCTTACAGTTTTCTATTAAATGTACACTGAGCTGAATGTGTTTTGCTGATTGTAGAGTATACCCCTGCTGACTTTGCAGTGGGCATGTCAGACCTCTGAAGATACAGTAGATGACTGCTTACATACAGAGAGCAAGGGTCATTCTCTACAGCATTCTGGCAGGGAGCAGGTTTTCTACAAAGACCTTGGCTTTTTTTCCAAAGTAAATGAACTGGAGCACTTTACTCACCGGTTGTTTTGAGGCACCTAGAATCTATTTCATTTTTTTTTAAACAAAATATTCAGTTGGGGTTTAAAGCTGAACTCTGGGTAAAAACAAACTGTATACACAGAACTGTTTTGCCTGCCAAAGGATTTGTATTCACATCCATCTAGTCTTGAGATTTAGACAACTCTGCCCCACAGCCTTGTCTAGCAGGGCAATGGACCTGATCTTTCTCTGGTGCAAGTGCATTTTTACTTACAGGTGACCTCCTCATCCCCAGCCTGTGACTGGACATTGAAAAGAGAAGCTGATCTCTCTGTCACTCTGCTCTGCCCTCCTACCGTGTTTCCCCGAAAATAAGACACCGTCTTATATTTTTTTTTTCCTCAAGAAATCACACTATGGCTTATTTTCGGGGGGTGTCTTATTTTTTTACAGAAAATAAAGGTTGCCTACATGAACCACACTTGCGCTTCTTAGCATTTCCTCTGTCCACCTGTAGACTGAGATTATCGTATTCTGCACGCCATTTTTGGACCATTCGGATATCCAACTTCTTCTCTTTGCACTCATCTTGTCTGGCTGTACAAAAAGATAGGCCAGAAAGATAGGCCAGCAAAGCTGATGTGGAGCACAGTGGAGCTGGGGTGATCTCTTTGGGCTCAGTACGGTAGCAGCTTTTCCCCCTATCCCCTGGTGTTTGTGTGGGGTGAGAGACTGGTCAGTGCTGGGGAGAAGCTTTACAGCTTTACAGAGCGTCCTTCTCCTCACTTCTTTACAGCTCCTGAGCTCTGCACCAGTACAGTACGCCTATCACGTGTTGTTTACCGCTTCGCATACGACACGCCCATCGCTACGTCTTATTTTCGGGGATTCGACACGCCATCGCTACGTCTTATTTTCGGAGGGGTGTCTTATATTTCGATCTTGTGTCGAAATCCCGCTACGGCGTATTTTCGGGGAAACGCGGTAGTAGCAAGGCTCCTATCTTTTTTTTTCTCAAACAAAGGTTTTTTATTGAGCAAAGGTGGAAAAAACATACAAAACTCCAGAGCATACTGACATAGGAGAACACAAGGAAAAATACACATACAGCGTGACATAACACGTCGCCAAACGCTAATAAGTATTACAAAGTAAAAGAAAACACCCCCCCCAGTGGGCATTTACAAGTTTTCAGGTATAGAACAGCGCCCATTATCCCCGCCCTACCTCCCTACACTCCAGTAAGTATACGGCACGACATACCATACACGTTTTCCCTCATCTCATACCTAGAACAAGCGATCATACACAAGATCTATCAGGGCCAGACCCGAGACGTTGACCCAAGGGGCCCATAACTTTTCATATTTACCGGTGGTCCCTCTTCTCTGATACACCACCTTTTCCAGCCTCAATGTGACCCCCATCTGCTTAATCCACTCCTGCACTGTAGGTGGATCAGTGTCCTTCCAGTGCCTTAGGATCACCAAGCAAGCCTGGAACAGGGCTCTACCAATAGCCTGTCTAGGGATATCCTCCACTAGGAGGCCCTTAGTTATCCCCTGTAGATCCAAGGGAACCCGAACCTGGAAGGCCCCATTAATAGTGTCAATAACCTTCGTCCCATACAAGTGAAGCTTTGGACAGCGCCACAGTAAGTGGATAAGATCACCGTGGTCCCTGCTGCACCTAGTGCAGCTGGGGTCTACCCCATGTCCCATGCGAGCTAGTCTGGCTGGTGTGTAGTGGACCCTCAGGAGAATGTAGAACTGTGACAGTCTGTGCACCACATTCAGGGAGCTAATGGGGACCGCCTGCAAGGCATCCTCCCACTGCTCATCCTCAAACGCACCCACGTCCCGTTCCTACCGAGCCACCGCTTTCAGAGGGGCACCCGGTAGGAAGAGATTTAGCAACATGGCATAGCAACTGGATATAAATCCCTTTAAGGTAGACACCTTAAACAGGAAGTTAAAGACCGGTGTCGAGTCTATGGACTTATGTAGCAATTCTAATTGGTTCCCTGGTATGCTTCTCCTTTTGCTGTACAGACTGTACCATTGACTGATTGAGTTCAGTTTTAACCACTAGAGGGCCGCGCTATAGACAAAAGACGTCCACAGCGCGGCTCTCAAGTGCCAGGAGGACGTCTTTGGACGTCCTGTTGTTTACATTCCCCTGCCGCCGCTGGGTGGCGCGCAACGGGGAAACACTGTGCCCGGCGCATCACTGGGAAGCCGATGCGTGTGCCGGGTGGCCGCGGTGTCCGCCAGTTACTCGCGATCGGCGGTGACACAGCAGGGACGTGGAGCTCTGTGAGTAAACACAGAGCTCCACGTCCTGTCAGGGAGAGGAGACAGATGCTGTGTCCCTTGTACATAGGGACACAGCATCGGTCACCTCCCCCAGTCAGTCCTCCTCCCCCCACAGTAAGACCACACCCAGGGAATACATTTAACCCCTTCCATGCACCCCTAGTGTTAACCCCTTCACTGCCAGTCACATTTATACAGTAATTAGTGCATTTTTATAGCACTGATCGCTGTATAAATGTGAATGGTCCCAAAATTGTGTCAAAAGTGTCATATATATCCACTGCATTCTAGTCTAGCCAAGCCTATACCTGACTGTAGGTCATTCCTGGTGTACGTGTTCAAAGACACTTTCAGGCAGGCAGGCAGGTGACTCAGTGATCTGAAGCACATAAAAATATATATACAATCCCTTACATATATAGCCACTGCATTCTAGTCTAGCCAAGCCTATACCTGACTGTAGGCCATTCCTGGGGTACGTGTTCAAAAACACTTTCAGAGCTCCGCATGTACAGGGTGCTGCAGACTCTACGCGTTTTTCCAAAAGCTCTTTGGTGTGGGCCTTTTTTGAGATGTGTGCAGCAGATCTCACTTTTGCTGTTTGCAACATATGTCTGAAGCGTATCAAGCATGGCCAAACCACATGCTTGACCAGACATATGTCGAGCTCCCATGCAGACCCCAGTTGCTAAACCGTCTAAAGAAATTTGATCCCAGCAATCCACATGCCCAGCGGCTAAATGCTAGCTTGGCTAAATTGCCATCACTCCAAATGCTGCCTTTTCAGCTGGTAGACTCTGCCCCCTTTCGAGAATTTGTGGAATGTGCAGTACCTCAGTGGCAGGTTCCCAAACGTAATTGTTTCTCTCGGAAGGCCATTCTGGCTCTCTACCGGCATGTGGAAGGCAATGTCTTGGCCTCGTTGGACAGGGCAGTCAGCGGTAAGGTGCATATTACCGCTGGCTCATGGTCCAGCAGGCATGGACAGGGACGTTATCTTTCTTTCATGGCATACTGGGTGACTACTGGGAAGGATCCAGGTCAGGGTGCACTATTGTTGGAGCTTTTTCCGCCACCACACCTCCAAAATGCTGGTAGTGGTGATTCTGCCACACCTCTTTCGTCGACCCCCTCCTCTTCTTCCTCTATGGCCTCTTCCTGTGCAGATTTGTTCTCGGAATCAGCGGTGCTCTGTAGGCATTCTAGGGGCTATGCAAGCACTCAGGCAAAAGTTGGTCTGCTTAGGGGACAGGAACCACACTGGGGCAGAGATTCTGTCAGCTCTGCAGGGGCAGGCTCAGAGGTGGTTAAAGCTAGGGGTGCGCATCTTCACTGGTCTCACAATTCAATTACGATTATCTGGTCAATGATTTGATTAGATTCCGTGATGCATCATGATTACTGATGCGCTTCTGCTTGGGCTGCCTAGGCGACCCTTCCTCCCTGCAATCTTCTGGGACACAACACAGGTCCCAGAAAATTGGCTGGCCAATGGCAGAGCGCAGTGCGCACCCGGCCGTGAAGCCGTAAGCTGTCATGGCCAGGTGCCCACAGTAGATTTGACAGTGGGGAGGAGGGGGAAAGGAGAGGGGCTCTGTGCGGCCGCATCACTGGACCGGTGACAGGTGAGTGTCTGTTCAATAAAAGTCAGCAGCTACACTTTTTGTAGCTAATGACTTTTAATAAACTAAAAATAGGGTGGAACTCCACTTTAAAAAGTTCACTAATCCGGTGCACTACAGGACACAGGAATCCACACATACTGCTGCTGGGAGGTCAGGAGGGATTTAAATCCACAACTGACAAACAGGTAAGGTAAAATCTTTTGAACAGGGGCATAGACCGCAAAACAAATGTTACAGGGGTGATAACCCTTCCCTATGTTATCCAAAAACACTTACAAAATGTACCTGTTCCAAATTACAAACAGATTCAACTTAAGAACAAACCTACAGTCCCTGTCTTGTTTGGACCACCTGTATACTGTTGTTCTGCCTATATAGGGCCTGGGGACCCCGCGCCTTTTCATTTTTTTGGGGGCGGTGTTCACCTTAATATCCATACAATACCCAAAGGGTCTGGTAATGGGCTGGGGGGTTACCCATACCATTTTTTCTCAATAATTTGTATCCATATTGCCAGGACCCGACATTAAATTACAGCCACAAGCAGTTTTAAATGACTTTTATTCTTTTAGAAATGTAATTTTGTGCAGGGACTGTTCTAAACACGGGAAACACAAACCACTTTACAGGCATACTATAGACACCCCCAGGTACGATATTTAAACAAATATTTAATTAGAAATTTTTTACTTTAAGCATCATTAAAATCACTGCTCCCGAAAAAAATGCAGTTTTTACAACTTTTTTTTTGCATTGATACATGTCCCCTGGGGCAGGACCCGGGTCCCCAAACCCTTTTTAGGACATTAACTTGCATATTAGCCTTTAAAATGTATACTTTTGATTTCTCAAGTTCGAGTCCCATAGACTTTAATGGTGTTCGAATGTTCGTGTGAACTTTCGGTCCGTTCGAATGTTCTGGATGCAAACGGAACCGGAGGGTGTTCAGCTCATCCCTATGTCTCACCCTTCTATAGCGGCATCTAGAGTCACACCAGAAGAACTGAAAGAGTCTGGACCAACAAGTGACTTTCCGAATGAAAATACAACTGCACTATATGACCAAATGTTTGTAGACATTCTTGCCTTATTGAGCATATCCACAGAGCGGCCCAGGCACCAGGCGGATCTACCCACAATGTCGGACCAAACCAGGATGGTGTCCGGGAAAAAGGATCTCAAACAAAGAATATCCAGTTTTATGTCCCGGACCAATCTGGCATAGCGATTGACTTCCAGCAACACCCGAGACCACAGCATGCCTGGTATGCTGATCCTCACACTGGCTAAACTCGCCGAGTATCCACACCAAGCACTCTCTGTCTGAAAAACATAAAAGTTACGCATCACAAGCAACACTTAACGACCAGTACATGAACAGACAGAGGCAAACCAAAAGTGCCAGAACAGCGATAGACCAGAACACATGAAGAACAGAACAACTAGCAAGGTTATAAGAGATGAGGACGAACATATAAACTGAAACGCCGGGATTCCCAGCGCCCAATGCGTTGAAAAACCTGATCACCCAGGCCTCCGTATCAGCCCCAATCCTAAAAGAATGGGAAGCGAAATCCATCGGAGGGAACCCAGCTGACAGCAGACACTTCCTGAAAATTTCGACAAACTGAAACTGCGACACCGCCGAACCGCCAGTGTATATTAGAAAAGGCCCAGGCCCACTTGACCTGAGCTTCAACCAATCGATCACAGCAGTGAACGGGCAAGCAGAAAAATACGGAACCCGTCCGATTTCGACACTAGTCCAACTGATCAGTCTTTGCTCTACAAATAAACCCAGTCCCCATGAATCGTGACATCCGAGGCCCCCAACTCTCCTCTGCTACGAGAGGACGGACTCACCAGCTCACCCACCTGAAAAACACCTAAACGAACACGTTCTAACGAGAACTGCTTCAAAAGAAGAAAAGCAAATCTTAGGCAGATGCTCCAAGAGCACTCCCAGCACGTCGAAGGAAATGGGAAAGAACCCGCCTGCCCTTCCTGTAACCCCGCAGAGCTTTTCTCATCAAAAAGGATTTTTTAAAGTCCGCCAAACC
Source organism: Rana kukunoris (assembly GCA_029574335.1). Classification (NCBI taxonomy): domain Eukaryota; kingdom Metazoa; phylum Chordata; class Amphibia; order Anura; family Ranidae; genus Rana; species Rana kukunoris. The sequence continues at coordinate 102,896,253 of CM056060.1, forward strand.
CGAAAGCTGAAACAAGAATGCCAGACCTGCCATCTTACGGTTGAGCAAGGAAACCGATATTCCTTCCTTGAAATTCTTACCAATGAAGTAAAGCAGAACATGCAACTAATTGTCCTCCTGAAAGCAACCGACCACTGAACTTACCAAGTCGTGCCATTCATGGCAGACCCTTTCATATGCTGTCTATGTGGAATGACAAACCGATTGCCAAATCAAACCAGCTACGATGCAAGGCGACGTTCCACAACTGACTGAGGCATGGAATGCCAAGTTGCTCCGCCTCCAGTGCCAACTGATGGAACTTTTCCCACTGTAGGCAAGAAAGGGCATCAGCCACTGTATTGGTCACCCCAGGCTCATGGACAGCATACACAAAAGCATTTAAGCTCAGACAGCAAAAAACCAGGCACCGAATCAAACGCACAAAAGGAGGAGAAGAAGCAGTAATAGTATTGATGGCATTTACTACCCCCAGGTTATTGCAGTGAAACCGGACACGTTTGTTACGGAATTCCTGCCCCCATATTTCAACGAACAGTACTATGGGAAACAATTCCAATAAAGCAAGGTTGCAAATGAAATCTGAACTACTCCAGGCAGCATAACCCACCGAGCCTGCCGCAACAGTATAGGGGTCCAAATTTAGAGTTGGACACCCCCCCTGCCATCCACAAAGACCGCCCATTGTACTTGTCAAGAAACATCTCCCAGACTCGCAGATCCTCCCGGTGCACCTTGGTGAGTCCCAGGGGCACCCCAAAAACCTTGAATACGTGCTGGATCATGGCCAACAGGATCTGACAAGTCCGAACCCCTAGAGGACCGATAACCAAGAAATCATTCAAATAATGGAAAACGGACTTCAAACCAGACAAACCCATTCAAGAAAGAAACCGAAAGATCCAAAAATGGAACAACAAATGACGCAACCCATCGGTAAGCAGCGGTCAACTAAATATTGGTTATATGGAGTATTCCCGCGCTACCATAGGTATGTTAAAAAAAGTATGTAACAACTGCTGAAAAAAACTTAAAAAGGTGTACCGTACCTAAAATAAATTAATGTGTATATAAATAGTGCTGAGCTCAGAAAACTAAAATAAAGTGTGCAAAAGTGCAAAAAACAAACAAAAAAACAATAAGAAATGGGAATTGGTTACATATTTTGGTGTGTGAATTACTAAGAAAATATAAAAGAAATATATATACAACGAATCCAAAGGAAAAAAACCTTATTTGCACTACCTGTCAAGGTGAGAATCCTTCCAGCAAGTACTGTGACAGTGCTAAAGTGTAAATGCCAAATGTAAAACAGGTCCTTAAAAAGTGCATCAAACGTGTATGCATACGTGACAATCCAATAAATGTACAGTGCACAATGATTAAGAAATATCTATGAGAAATTGAAAATATTCACAATGAAAACATGCACAAAAAAAACACAATAAAAATATAAAGTGCTGGGTGATGGGTGACATATTCCTGTAAAGGTGTCCACACTGTGAGCGTTCTAATAATAGTGAGTGAATGGCCCCTTACCTCACTGCTGTGAGGTTACAGCATGTAAATAGGCACAATCTCGGTTCGACCTGGTGCTGTTTTAAAATCTGGGGGTATGTTGCCTAGGCGTGTAATACAGTACACCTATCTGTGGGATATATGTTCTCCAGATGAATATATTCAAGTGGCAAGGAGAGGATGAAAGAGGAATGCCAATATGGTGTAGTATTTCTTAAAATTGATTCCGTATTTATTGGTTAAAAAGTTTGTACTCACATTTACAATAAAGTGTCAGAGCATAACAAAATACGAGCGCCAAGCTCGTCCGCATCACCTCCGGTGCTTAAAACGTCCGATGCTTGAAACGGGTCCTTTAAGCATGGGAGGTGACGCAGACGAGCTCGGCGCTCGTATTTTGTTATGCTCTGACACTTTATTGTAAATGTGAGTACAAACTTTTTGTAAAAAATTATAAAAACTTCATATGGGTACAGTGCTGCATGACCGCACAATTGTCATTCAAAGTGCGACAACACTGAAAGCTGAAAATTGGCCTGGGCAGGAAGGGGGTAAAAGGGCCCAGTAGGTAAGTGCCCAGTAGGTAAGTGGTTAAATCAGCCGCTGAAAGTGCTTAAAAACTTAGGGGCAGATTCTCAAAGGAATTACGCCGGTGTATGTACACATACACCGGCGTAATTCGAATTTCCCTCCGGCGTATCATTGTTTTCTATTCTGAAAACATGATACACCGGTTTTAAGCTTGGATCCGACTTGTGTAAGTCATTTAAACCGTCGGATCCTAAATGCAATACTACGACGGCCGCTAGGTGGCGTCGATTTCACCGCCGAATATGCAAATGAGCCGATACGCCGATTCTCGAACGTTTTTGCGACGCGGCGACGTAGTTTACGTAGGTTGCGTACGCGTAAGGTTACCCCTGCTATATGAGGGGTAGGTTTCCGAAGTTCCGTCGTTGCCATGTTAAGTATGGCGTCGGGTCAGCGTCATCTTTTTCCGTCGGTTACGCCGTTTTACTAAGTCGTTCGCGAATAGGGAATTGCGTAAGTGACGATCACGTCGTTTTAATGTCGGTTTCAACTACGCTTTCCGACGTGAGCTGGAGCATGCGCACTGGGCTTTTTTCCCGGCTGGCGCATGCGCAGTTTGTTTGATGCGGGGGCGCGCTTAATTGAAATACAGCATGCCCCCTCCCTCACTATTTGAATTACGCGGCCTTACAACGCCGCATTTACACTACGCCGCCGAAAATTACGGAGCAAGTGCTTTGAGAATACGGCACTTGCTCCAGTAATTGGCGTAGGCGTAGCGTAAATGCGGTATGATACGCTACGCCGCCAGATACTTTAATTTTTTAAGAATCTGGCCCTTAGTTTAGTATCACTTTGAGTCAAAGAACTGTGTCAGACACTGTAGGCTAAAAGCTGGCCTGTATTTTATGAATGGACTGTAAAATCCACTATCTGCTATCAATAGATGCTACAGTAGATTAGTAAATTAATAGATGCATTTAGCGTTTAACCACTTAAAGCGGAGTTCCACCCTTAAAATCACTTTTTTCATTACATCCAGCATACTGGCGTCAGCGCCAGTATGCTGTTTTTTTTTTTTTTTAATGCTCGTACTTACTGTTTCTCCCAAATTTAATTTCCTGGCGCACCGCGGAGTGTCGCCGCTATAAGGCGTCACGCCTTCCGGAAACAGCCGATTAGCATTCGGCGCCTGCGCATAGACCCAGGAGCTGACTGCGCAGGCGCCGAAAATAGCCGGTCCTAGTTCGGGTTTTTTCGGAGGGCGTGACGCGCTATATACGGCGCCTGCGCAGTCAGCTCCTGGGGCTGTGCGCAGGCGCCGAGTAAAAGCCGAATGCTTATCGGCTGTTTCCGGAAGGCGTGACGCCTTATAGCGGCGACACTCCGCGGTGCGCCAGGAAATTAAATTTGGGAGAAACAGTAAGTACGAGCATTAAAAAAAAAAAAAAAACAGCATACTGGCGCTGACGCCAGTATGCTGGATGTAATGAAAAAAGTGTTTTTAAGGGTGGAACTCCGCTTTAAGACCCGGACCATTACGCAGGTAAAGGACCTGGCCAGTTTTTGCGATTCGGCACTGCGTCGCTTTAACTGACAATTGCGCGGTCATGCGACGTCCCAAACAAAATTGTCGTCCTTTTTTTCCCACAAATAGAGCTTTCTTTTGGTGGTATTTGATCACCTCTGCGGATTTTAGTTTTTGCGCTATAAACAAAAATAGAGCGCGCCTGCGACCCACGGCTGGTCACTTAAAGAAGACGTACAGGTTCGTGCTTGTGCCCAGCCGTGCCATTCTGCCGACGTATATGTGCAGGAGGCGGTCCTTAAGTGGAAACAAGGGTACCAGACTAGTCAGTGGTATTGCCTGTGCACTCCCTACAGCTGATATTTTTCCCATTACTGACTTACTGTGCCTTGAAAAAGTATTCATACCCCTTGACATTTTCCAGATTTTGTTTGTCATGTTACATCCAAAAATGTAAATGTATTTTATTGAAATTTTATATGAAAGGCCAACACAAAGTGGCACATAATTGTAAAGTGGAAAGGAGAACAGTGAGCAGCACAGAAGTGATATTCAGTAATAAGTAGTCAGGAGCAGAAGTTCCTTAGGCCTGGTTGATACTGGTGCGACATGCACTCCAAGTTTGAGAGCACATTGAGCATGTTGTTCTATGAGAGCCGTCTTATATGGTCCGACTTGTGTAGGTCTGACTTTGGAAAAGTTTCCTACACTATTTTGGTCCGACTCCTGTCCGATTTTAGTCGTATCCTCATCTTAATTTATGTCATTTGATTTGGATCCTGCATTACAGGAAGTATACACAGGCATTCCCTAAAGTTGGTTCAAAGTTGCTTCTTATGCTGGCCATACACTATACGAAAAATCGGCCGAACCCGTTTTTGAAAAATTAAGATTGGGCCGTGAGCGCAAACAATAGTGCCATCGTGTAATGACCGATAAATCGTTCAGTGGACATAAATGAATGCATTTTTTGTTAATTTTTTTACATATACCTAGTGCAGACAGTTTGGGGCGGGAAACACATTAACCTTTTAATTTATCGTTTGTTCGGCAGAAAATTTCCAATCTTCGTTTTTTCATCTCAAAAACGTCCCGACGATTATCGATTTTGTGCCCATTAACTGGCAGAAAGATGAACAAACTGTCCAAAAAACTATTTTTTTGTATAGTGTATGGCCGGCATAAGTCACGTCAAAGTTGCCTCGAAGTCCCATCAAAGTTGAGTCAAAGTCATGTGACTTTCATGTTGGAGCAAGGATCACTAAAGGAATTTTTTTTTTAGCTAAATAGCTTCCTTTACCTTAATGCAGTGCTGTTTTCATGTTCTCATTGTTCGTTTTTACTTTGAAGTTAGGCCCCTTTCACATTGAGGCGTGGAGCCGCGGTGACGGTATAGCCGCGCTATTTGTAGCGCCGCTATACCGTCGTGTTTACCGCGATATTCGGGCGCTAGCGGTGAGGTTTTAACCCCCGCTAGCGGCCGAAAAAGGGTTAATACCGCCCGCGTTGCGGGCGGTATTACCGCGCTATTACCGCGGTTTCCCATTGATTCCAATGGGAAGGCGCGCTATAGGAGCGGTGAACACACCGCTCCTATACCGCGGTAAAGATGCGGCTAGCAGGACTTTTGGAGCGTTCCTGCTAGCGCACCGCTTCAGTGTGAAAGCCTTCGGGCTTTCACATTGAACACTACAGGGCATGATTTTTCATGCGGTATAGCAGCGCTATTTTTAGCGCTGTACCGCATGAAAAACGCCTCAATGTGAAAGGGGCCTTACTGTAATTCTGCTCTGATCTCCACACTTCCTGCTTGTCTGGCTCCTTATGAAAAATCTCATGGCAGCTTTTCACTGTGTTCCAAGCTGTGTGTCTAAAACTCCTCAGAACCAATCAGATTCATTTTAAAAACAAAACACTGCCCTGGATTTGTTTGTTTTTGTTCTGTCTCTCTCTCTCTACTTCACATAAACACAAAACCAGTTTAAAAACGAAAGTGAAACAAGAGGCATATTATATGATTTATTTTTATCTATTTTTAATCATTTTTAAAAGGAATCAGTTAACTTTTATGTCTCTATACCCTGTAAACAGTCATTTCAGCAAAAAAAATGTTTTCCTTTAGTGATCCTTTAATCTAACATTGGATACAGCTGAAATGTATGCACAGGAGTGCCTAGCAGTGTTGCCAGCCGTCAGTATTTTTACTGACAGCCAGTAAAAAAATTAGCACTTTTCTCCTGCCAGTAAATACCAGTAATGCCTCGTACACACAACCTTTTTTCATGACGAGAAAACCGCCATTTTTTATTTTGTTTGAGAAAACCGGATGTGTGTATGCTCCCTAGCAGTTTTCTCTACGAAAAAACTTCCTGCAAAAAAATTGAAACCAGCTCTCTCTTTTTTCGTCCTGTTTCACCTCAGTCTTTTTCTGGTCGTGAAAAATGGTCGTGTGTATGCTTTTCCGAGGGGAAAAAAAACGTGCGTGCTCAGCCTCAGAATCAAGTATGAGACGGGATCGATTGTTCTGATAAAACTAGCGTTCGTAATAGAGAAGCACATTCGTCACACTGTAATGGACTGAAAAGCACGAAGACTGAAAAGCGCAAATTGTTTCTCACCAAACTTTTACTAATACGAGGATCAGCAAAAGCAGCCCAAAGGGTGGCGCCATTCGAAAGGAACTTCCCCTTTATAGTCACCGCGCTTTGGTCAGAAGTATTTTTGCATGAACGTGTGTATGCAAGTTAGGTTGGAGAGGAATCACGTTGTGAAAAACGGCAGGTTTTTGAACGTCAGGAAAAACGATGGTGTGTACGCGGCATAAGAGTGAAAGGTTGCCAGTACAAAATATGGCTGTGACACTCGGTTCGAAACTTTGCATGCGCAGATTGGGTCCGGAGGCGACTGAGACCGTCCGAGTGCCTGCTACACTGTGTTTAGTCATTGCCGGCAGGGGACGGGACTGGTGGATGTGGTGCCTGAGAGTTTCGTGTGATGCCATGGTGCAAGGGAGCCAAGTGAAGCGGCCAGAGCCTCGTGTGCAGGTCTGAGGGAGCAAGCCAGGACTGTCAATGCTGTTTGGAGTGAAGGGACCATCTGGTGTGGAGAGAGACTGTCACTGTGACTCAGGAGGGGACGTGTCGTGTTGGTGAGGTGTCATCTTCATCATCTGTACTTTTGGAAATGCCAGTAAAAACTTGGCTGTGCCAGTAAATTTTGGGTGTCCTGCCAGTAAATTTTTTTAGGGGGAATTTAACAAAACAGAATGCTGCTTGAGCACAATAAAAATGTATAAATATAAACTGGGTCTAAGCTAAGGTGACCAGATTTTTAAAATGAAATCCGGGGACATATTTTTTCTTTACTAGTAATGGCGGCAATCAGCGACTCTTTGCCCGTCACCGCCCGCCTCACAGCCTCTCAAGTCTTACTTTTCGGGTCCCAACTACTACTGGATGGGGAGCGGTGGAAGATAAATTTGCCAGAGAGGGCAAGAAGATAGGCAGGAGGCTGGCTCGGATTTGATCCAAGGCAGAAGAAAATGCGAGCGAAGCTGAATGGGCATGCGGCCGAAACTGAAGAAATATTCCCTCCGCTCAGCACATGATCATCCGAAAGGGGCACAGATAATGGGAAAATACACCCCCCCCCCCCTATGCTAGTAGGCACAGTGGGGGGGGGGGTAAAATTTGAATTTTTCTATTTTAATTCTGCACTGACTGTCTTTGAAATTGCCCCTGCTCCCTATTAAATCCAATCTGGGGACAAAACCAGGGACAGACTTGGTCCAGGGACAGTGTCCTCAATCAGGGGACTGTCCCCTGAAACCGGGGATGTCTGGTCACCCTAGTCTAAGCAGCTTTGTTTTTGTTTGTTTTTTGTCATTCCTATGCATATAAAGACAGACATTTTGTTGATTAGGGACTTATCCATTAAGTTATGTGGTAGAACAGCTGTACAGTGATGAAGCCCTGTGTCTATTTATGCATATATGACTACATATGTATGAAGGAAAACTGTTGTCATTACTTGTAGGACACCAAAAGTGTGTGTTCTCAGTTCATATGTGGATTTGTATATTGCATATAGTGCGGTTGACCATAGGATATTCATCCCCCACATATATGGCCATGTGTGCACATCTGATGTAAATCTCTGAACATACAGCAGTGAAGATTTATGCTGTGTATTTGTAATCTGCTGTAGCACACAGCTCCCTGCTGCTCCCCATCTCCCAGCATGCACTGCCTCAACAGGCAATGGGCTCTGGAGCTCAGCCTCAGCGTGACTGGACTGCAGAGTTCCTTTCCCCATCTCCACACCTCCCCCCTAGAAGGCTTTGTTGTGCAGAGGGGGAGGAGGGGGGCCTTTCGTCCCCGTCCTGTCATACACCTGATGTACACAGCTGACAATGGCTCCAGCGCACAGAATTTCTATCGATAAAAGTTACAGTTCAGTAACTGAAATATGGCAAATTTTCCAGGAATTGCCGTAACAACATGCTGGAAGCAGTCTGAGAATCCTGAGAACATCCACAGAATCACTGTAATCTCACCCTGCATCTCTCAATAGCTGTCCTGTAATGATAGAGGAAGGCTTCACCCTTCTATGACACAATGCTTTGCAGGCCGCAACTTGAGCTGCCCATTATTTTCATCTGTTAGCTATTTTCCTGGTTGTGGAAATGAGTAATTGCTCACACACAGGCCTTTCTGTTGTACTGCCTGTTGTAGCATGCTGCTAAACTGCATGAAGAACAGTCCTCATATGGGCTACACTGGCACATACAAGATCTGTCTTGTAAATCCCAAGTGAATGGCGCTTACTTAACTGCAGCACTGTGTATCCTAAACAATTGCCATTTTTATAAAATAAAAAATATACTGTTTTCACCTTGTTTCATCCTTTGTTGTATATATTGGCATTGCTAATCTCCAGCAGCCTTCTTAAAGCCACTTCCTGTCTCCATGCATTGGCTCTTGAGAAAGCTGCATGGACAGATTTCCTGATTTTTACACCCTAGTCCACCTTGTGCATTGGCATAGCAGTTTGCAGTCTTCGTTGTGAGAGAGGGAGACAATACAGGCATGGGCGTCCGCTCCATAGGGCAGGGGAGGGGCAATTGCCCCCCCCCCCCCCTGTAATCGTAAGAGAAGACACTCGACTTGTCCCCTGTGTTACAATGACCGCTGCGGCCACCACCGCGGCAGCCGTGGACTTTTTTTTCTAAGTCTGTTGCCGGCCTGGGGCTGCCCTTATGCCCTCAATCTATTCCAACTTATTCACTATGATACATACAGACGCACCCTCCTCACTCCCGGTCCAAGCATCGGATTGGCTCTGCCGCTCGGGCCTCTGCTTAACATCCTGGCTGTTCTTTCCCGTGATTGGCTGCCTTAGCCTGCCTGCTTGTGTAAATGTATGTTGCACTTGCTATGCCTATGCCTTACTATGCCTATGTCAATCCGGCCGGCGCTGTGCCAGCTCCTCCAACATGTGCGTGGCGTGCAGTGGCCGAGACAAGAGAGAATACGCTGCCAGTGTCTGCCCTGGGCCTCTGATCGATCGCTGAAGAACCACAGGTAACAGCAGCAGTGGCACATACACTGTTACACACACACATATATTTTTCCAGCAATAGCTCAGCTGTCCAACTTTACAATATTCTCCTCCGAACTGGCACAGTGGTGTGGCAGAGGCTGTGCCACACCACTGTGCCAGTTAGAAGCATACCTCCTAACTTTTTGAGATGGGAATGAGGGACACCTATAAGCAAAAGTATGCAGGCATAGGACACACCCCTTTCCACGCCCCTTTAAAGGAGAATTGTACAAAAAAATAAGATTGGTTAAACCCCATTGCTTTTTTTACCACTAATATTGCTTTATATTGGCTTTTGGAGTTTACAAATGCAGCAATTTAGAAATCAGATGAAAGGTGTAGTGCCGAAAAACACATTTATATAGATGAGACCAAAATGAGGGACAAATGAGGAGGAATGAGGGACAGAGGGACATTGCTCAGAATCAGGGACAGTCCCTCGAAATCAGGGACAGTTGGGAAGTATGTAGAAGGAGAATATTATAAATTGCAATTTGCTGCTTGTAAAGTGGGACAGGTGAGCTGAGCTAATGCTGGAAAAATATATGTGTGTGTGTATAACAGTGTATGTTATATAATCTTTAGACTTCTTCACTTTGTATGGAACTGGAAGTTACTTAGTCTCTCACTCTCAGGCATACCAGTCTATGATGCCCAGCAGCCCATATAAATATAGCCTAGAGATTAGAGAATGTAAATCTTTTTGTATTGCAATGTATTGCAATACATATGTGTTGTGGGCGGCCATATTTTGATCTTGATAAAAACAACCTATACAGTATTGCATCAGGTTTCTCAAACCTTTGCATGCTTGCGCTTTATATTATAATGACTAAGCCCCTCCCCTTCATGACATTGTCAAAAAGGGACCGAGCATGGATAAAATGATGCCCCCCCCCCCCCCACCCGAAAGAAGTT